>JAGDQP010001072.1:0-103714 GCA_022664845.1 Lepisma saccharinum
TGTAAATCTATATATATATATATATATATATATATATATATATATATATATATAAATGAAAGTGACTATGTTTGTGTTATCATCACGCAAAAAGTGCTTGACCGATTGGAAGATTTTTCGCAAATGGTCAGACATTGGACCCGTCTGGAAAGTTATATTATCAGTTTAATTCTAAAATTATCTTTAGAAATCTAGCTTGGATCCAAAATGGCGGACCCCAAAAATCCATTTTCCACACCGTTCGAGCTAGAGATACGAAATTTGGCATAAAGGCGTATTATCAATAGTAGTTTAAGAAAATATTACAACATTTTGAAAAAGTCCCCATCCTAGATTCAAAACGGCCGCCTAAAAACCATTTTCCACACCGTTTGAGTTAGAGAAATGAAAATTTGTATGAAGGTGTACCATCACGAGTAGGTTATAATAAATGGAGCAAACCTCCCCTATGGGAATATGAGGGCAGATCTGCACCATGGGGGTGCAGTCCCCCGGAGAGTCTGGTTACGATAAAGGGGGCGATAAAGGGGTCTCCAAAACTCCCCAAGTTGAGGACGCAGCCCGCCACGGGGAAGCGAGTATTGATGACAATCCCAATGACTGTTCCCAACATATTTTATTCACCCCGCACCAACGGACGGACAGATCAGCTAGTATATAATATATATAACATAAAATTTGAGTAGATAAAGTATCAGTATTTGAGTTTGTTCTTGTAGAAATTAACGTGCACTAGTAAACACATGACAAAGGTTTGTTTATTAGTAATGTTAATTTCTTCATGAATAAACGTAAATGCTAATCCCTTATCTATTCATACTGCCTATCTGATTTGTTTCTATTTATACTTATATACGAGGGAATTCAAAATTAGGTATACAGTACATTGCTACATGTTACTTCACTATCGGCTGATACAAATTATCGTCCATTACAGGGAACAACATTCTCCGTAAAATCCATTTCTAATTATTCCTAACTCTTGTTTATTTATTGTTTGTATCAGGAAGGCTTCCGTGATATTATGGCTAGTAACTTAACCGACGAGCAATGGAAATGGATTTTGGAACAGTATTGGAAGACCGAGAACTGTGAAGAGGTTCGAGAGTAATGGCGTGAACAATTTTATATACCTCTACCATCTAAGCTAACCACTTAAAAGAACGTGATAAATCTGATCGCATAGGCCTCATCTGCAATGCACCAAGGAGTGGTTCACAAGTAACCGTTACTACTTCAGAAAACGAAATGTTAGTTGCTCATGGGTTTACTTAAAACCCAAAAATATATTTTAAAAAAGAGACCGTCTAGGGAGCTGGGGATTGAACGCAAATCAGTGAGTCGTCTGATGAATCGTTTAGGTTTGAAACTGTATCGACCTAGATTGGTGCATGGATTATTAGATGAAAATCGCATTTAAATTAGGACAATTCCGTAATATAACGCTAAATGAAGAACGAGAAAGGAATAACATTATTGAAAAAGTTTTTGGTCGGATGAAGCAATCTTTAAATTGTCAGGCACCGTTAATAACTGCGTCTAGTATTTTGACAGAAAATCCTCATGTAACAATCCAGGAACAGTTGAATCAACTTTCGGTTACTGTTTGGACAGACCTTTCGTGTAAAGGTGTCGTTCGACCTGTCTTTTGCGATATAACTGTAGACTAATTTTGTAGCAAAATGTGCTTAAGTGTAAAATGTACATTACAGGAGAGTGCTAATCTTGAAGGCAAACAATTTGAATACTTCAGTGATTGTTTTTAAGTGCAATTTGTATGTTATCCTCATTGTTGCTCCATAAAACTACTGTATATTGTATTTTATTGTATTATAAGTTAATTTTTACTTGCACCCTAAAGAATTAGTTTTATTGTCTCTTCCAATTGTCCACTCGTAGGTTTAGTGAACTTTTCCTTTGACTTCTACTGAGGATGATATCCAGCCGAAATATGTAGCGAATTATCTTTGTGTTAAGCATAATTTTGTGCACGCGAATTTTCTTAGGATAAAACGTAAGTACAATTCCTTTCCTGTCTATTCAAATTTGACGTATTATATTGCCTATCGCTGTATGTACTTTATTTATACACATATATGCAGCAGTGACCACTCTCCTAATTTTTTCGTGAATATACCTTTGAGGAAACCTTGCTTTTTGTGTGTGTATGTGTGTGTATGTGTGTGTGAAGATCGTGTGCACCTGCAAGTATGTTCCGGACATATAACTAACTTTCTTCTACTTAATTTTATCATTTATGTATAATAATACCTATATAAAATAATTATTTACTTAATATAGTAATGATAATTAAAATAATCAGGTGGGAAAACACATGAATTAAATTTCATCTCAGGGCTTTGCGCAACTTCGGCACAGGCCGAATGGGTGATGATGGCAGAATTCGTGGAATGAAGAAGAGGGAGGAAACGGGAGAACCTCGAGAAAACCCACGCACACGGTGTCTATCCACCAATATATACATGTAGAAAGTGAGGATAAAAGTGATAAAATCGTGAGAATGCAATACAAAAAAAAAAAAAAAAAAAACTGCTAATAATTATTTTGTCCATAATTTTTCATATTTCTCATATTGTATATTCACCTTTCTATCATTTGTCCCCTCACCCCGCACATTATATGTTACTCTCCCTTAATTTATATTATAATACACAGGAAGTTTCAAAATTATGGTGACAAACTTGAAAATGATTGCCCCCATGGAACAAGAAAAAAAAAATGTCATCTTCCACATGGGTCAAATCATTTCGTTTTAGAGATACAGGGGGTCCAACTTTGAGCCCAAAATCAAGTAAGTATAAGTATGAATGAGCCTACTTTCCAGTACGCAACAATAATGTGTTTGTGGCAAGGTGATATCTCATTTATTTATTACTCAAGACTGCTGCCATATTTTGTACCTCGAAATTTCAGCACTAAGCATTTTAGTGTTGATCAAGAATCATGATGTCATCTGGAAAGCTACTTAAGTCTCGAACTCCAGTCTAGAAAAGCTTCCCCCCCCCAAAAAAAAAAAGAAAATTCATTTCTAAAAATTTTATTTCGGTTTCTGCTTTAAAAAATGTAAATATTTTCAGACAATTTCTCTTGTGTTTGTGAAGCAATTTTTTATCAAACCTTCCTTCAAATTTTTAACGTTACAAACGGACTGCCCTTCGAAAACAAAGTAACAGTAATATTCCTTACGTTTCTTCAGATGCTTTTGTGTTGCTAAGTAATTATAACAAATGTTATGGGCAAACTGAAAATGGTGTAATTTTTCTATGCTAATTTGTGGTGAACAAACAAAATCGTGTCCATATTGATTTTTGTGCTCTTTACTTAGTAATATTTATGCTTTATGCTCGATATCAAAAAGCCAGAAATTTCTAGATCTTCATACTTTTTATGTTTATTTCAACTACTCTGAGAAGCATAATGATGTTAATAATATTTATCTCTTGTTTTATCTATCTTGCGATAGGTAACAATTTAAGGTGCTATTATGGACAAAATACAAAATACAAAATGTATGTCTAAATCAATATAATAATAACTGTTTCTAATTTCTTACCGTTAAACTGGAATCTTTTTAGGCAATAAGGATTAGTTAGTCTTTACTCTAGTACTTTCTTTATTCACTTTGTTCTGAGAAACTCAAATTAGTACTGTAGACCAACCATTAATATACGGTGTAGGACAGAACAGTAGCAACAGAAGGTGCAGGAGTACATGAGATGACCATGCTTCCCCCAATAAAACTGTCCTACCAAGCCTATATATAGTTAATGGGATTTATGGCATTCTCAGGTGAAACTTTCAAGGCTCTTTATTATTCCTATTTAGTGAATTAGCGCTATATTTTGGAAACAGAAATTGGGACAACACTTTAACAGATCGAATGCTGCTACGAAACCTAAGATAAACGAATTCTCATATTCTCGTTTTGGATAAATTCTTCAAAATGTTGTTACGTTTGCCGTTAATGGAAAATTTTTGTTGGGGTGGGGGGAAAATTAAGAATACAGAAAAATATACTGAATTCTATTTTAGTGCGAACGCAACCGTATTTAAATGTATTTAGTTATATTTACTTCACAACCACCCCCAAAAGAAGGAACCAATTTCCTGAATAGTTATTTTTATTAGCAAAATAAGCTAACAAAATTTGTTGGGAATGACTCTTTCTAAGTCATAGAAGATGTTTAGAAACTAACTCTCATAACTCCCGAGACGAACAAATCAGTTAATATCTAACATAAAAGTTTCAGTAAACATGAGTCGGAAAACTTAGAAGCTAAAGCTGTGTGAGAAATGGTCAGTAAATGGTTTAAACAGGATTCAAAATTTTCAAATTTCAAATATTTATTTATAAGCTTAACTGGTAGCTTAGGCGTACGTACGTCCGTCACACCCGAATTACATCACTTTTTTTTTAGGGAGAGCAGGTAGCGCCAGGGCATTATCTGAGGTACTATCCCCCCATTCGCCTGGTGAAACTGAGGATAGGAATATCAAAATCAAACTAATACAATCTCATTTATAAAATCAATGTGTAAAATGTTATTTATGCGTCAGAGCAAAGCAGGAACAATCGAAAATTCTGCTGTAAGATTTTACTTACATTTCAAATGAGTACCAGACTTGCAGAACTTAGCGCAGTATCATATATGAGACGATATATAAGGATGACCCTAACATCAGATGACAACAAAATGCTCGTTCAGCCAAGATAGGTAAGAATAAGACAAGTTAGTAAAAGGCCAAATTATAGAGGGAACGACACTTCAGTGCATCGATTTATGGAACAGCGACAAAGCTAAAGTTGTTCAAGAGCATCCGTACGAGGAGATCTCAAAACAGGCACCACTGGCAACAAGCGTCATAGCCCTTTGCACTAACGTACACAAGAACAAGTTTGTGCCTGAACTTGGAATTAATTCATAATTTAACTACGTAAAACATTATATTATTATTTATATCAATTTACTTTGTTATATTATTATTATTTGTGAAATTAGAAATTTCTCAGCGGAGACTCGACCTGACAATCATTAGCAACAGAAACCGTTAGAGGTTTTCTATTACCTTCATCTCAAGAAAATTATGCTGGCGGTCTAAGAAAGGGACCTACAGTTTAAAGAAGATTCTCCATCACTATCTATACCCGTCTAATAACATGTTTTCATTATATTGTCAGTACTCGTACTTATCTGTCCAATCTTCATGTACTTAACGTTCATATACAGCAGGATTATCTGCTTTGTAATGTTACAACGATTTCTTCCCACGTATGTTTTCCTCATGCGTTATTTAATCCTATTTCCCTATCTGCAGGCCTCTGAATGTTCCTGTGTAGATGTACAATATCATTATTTTATCTTTTTCAGGAGGAATAAACTTTTTCAATTATGGACTAGATACATTATTTAGTACAAAACCTATTACGGTATTCCTTTTGTTTCGTATGAACGGCCTAGCTAAATATTTGACGTATAGAGTTACCTCGAGATAGCTTTCGTCATGTACATTTTGCGTCTCTTCCTAAATAACTGAAGCTTTCAACTGACGATTTTGGATAGAGCAGTTTATATTGTCACAGCGATTCTTGTAAGTCTTGGTGACAGTGTAGGATTTTTTCTGATCTTGTTAAAAAAAGGTAAAAAAAAATTAATTACAGAAGCATATCGAATATATCGTGTTCTGGAGCTTTGTTTCAATAACCAAGATAAACCTGGTATTAAACATCTTCTAGAGTTCCGTTTCAACTCTCTGATCCATCTCCTCAGGGACTGAACGGTTCCCAAATCCAATCTACAAATAGAGGATTCTAATATTAATTTCTCGATGATATGAGAGTGAGGGTGCCGTTCATTCAGACCGAATTGCAGTTTATCTACTGAGAGAAGCGGTAGTCTATACGAAATCAGAAATACAATCGAGAATCTGACAGTAAATATTAAAATGTTGATGCTCAGCTTGTTGATTGCGAAATTAATAGTCTACTTAAACGATCTTTCAAAAAAATCTCTTTGCAAGTTCTGATGGAATTTGAATATTTTTATTTATTCTTTGCCACACCTTGGTAACACAAATCTCCTTGTGTGTTCAAATAATTGTCTCTTTATTGATGTCGCATAGGATACACGCAGGAGTTCTGAGCGAGAAGTGAAGACTGTTACCAAAGACTTAAACGAATTTTCCCTCGGGTTCTTTTCTCGTACATTGTATAATTACCGAAACGATACTAACGTGTCCTTTACATCTTACATGTTTGGTAGAGTCGATGCAATTCCTTCTACTCTTCAGCAATACGCTGTTCAGTGAGCATATGCTTCCTGATTGATTATGGTTATCAGAAGTTTGCAAAAATATTGGCATGTCAACATATATATATCTTTTTCCTTCGGAATGAGGGAGATTATTTAATTATTGAAAGGAATTGGGAGCTGCTTTGGCTGGAGAATTACTTGTCTAAATCACATAGCGAATGATGTGAGCAAGTGATCATTTACTCAAGAAAATATTGTATCACATCTATATCATGGACTCTTAAGAGAATTTAGAACTTTGAGCAAGAACTCAGGTAAATGCCATTTCTGACTTGTCAGCATAATATTAGCTTTAATATATTTCCATCAGACTTGATAACTGTGTTGTTCTAGGTTGACTGCATTTGTTCTGTTCACTGCTTTTGCTCGAGATTCTGTCAAAGTCATTCTTATTTCTTTAGAAGAGCCTAATTTATGTTTTCACATTAATAGGCATGATGATGTTGCCAATAATATAATTATTTACAGTTCCAGTCAGAGCATCTGTAGACACTACCAGGAAGGAAGTCCTCTTATTCAGCAGGTTAAGAATTTCCTCACTATGTGACATGTCTGAAGCAACATAACCTTCTGTAAGATGCTAAAGACCACATTAAATCAAATCTCCTTGGAGATTCTTCGATAATAAAACTGTCATAACTCCTTCCATTAAAATTATGATAGGAACTATTTACACTATCTACAGTTTCCAGACGCATTTGACCTCTATGGCCAGGTTCTGATGCTTTGTAGTTTTGCCATTTCCGCTTTTCTTAACTTTTTCATTATTATTGTTATTATTATTAAACAAATTCTAGATATATAGTTATACACTGACATTCAAAAGTCATGGTATAAATACCTAGTATCAGGATAGGTATCGGTGAAGTCAGCAACTCGATATTACATCGATTCATCAAGGCAAAAAAGATATGTTGAGTATATCGTCTGAATAGCCATTCACAGCTCTCTAGTATTTGTAGGTAGAGGAGATTGGACATCGTGCTCCACTGGGTTTCTGTCCACATAATTCGCCTGTCTAGAATGTTCATCAAACCAATTCTGAACACCTCGTACCAAATAACATGATGCATTATCCTCCTGGAACATCTCATGTTTCGGGGGTACATGAAGTCCTTAAAGGTCTGCAATGGTCACCAATCAGTACAACATAGCGGTCACTGGTCGATTACGTGTTCAGGAGGTCCAACGGACTTAAACCATGCCACGTGAACACATCCCACACCAATATGGGCATAATGCCTTGTTGATAACTGAGGTCCATGGTTTCATGGGGTAAGCGCCACAGTAGAATCCTACCATCAGTCAGTTCGAAACAACTGGTACCTCCTGCATTGAATGTGGATGTGATTGAGGAAGTGTGCCTTGCCTGTTACCATGGACTCGGTTGGTCACTGTGCTGTCTACGGAGGGTTGTAAAGCATTCCAGATTGACACATGACACTGTTGTTGAAGGGACGTTGAATGTGTACAGAACTTCTGAAATGGTGTCTCATCCGTTTGACAATGGCCAGTCAAAAACCCTGGTAATTCATGTTTCCTTGAGATAATCAGATTCAGACTGGCACGTCTTCAACTTAACTCCATGAGGTAACATCCCATCACTGATCATGGTTTTGATATTCATCCAAGCCGTCGCGTAATGGTGGCGCCACTCAATATATTACATGGCTATTCCATGAGTTTTAACACTTGGGTGTACAATTCCTGTTCTGTTTGAGTAATAATTATTTAAACATATGCCATGGTTAGGAATTTCTATTCATAAACAGAATTTTGTTGTCATACGTCCCATGAGTTGCAACAAAAAAAAGAAGTTTTCTTAAATAGTCTGGCGTACTATGTATTAATTTTAGAGAAGAAACTTTCCTTATTACAGAAAGACAACCATTGTTTATGCGCAATTTTCATCGTATCCACTTACTTCCCAAATTTCATGTTATATGGAATATATTTCATTCGAGATATTGGTATGGCATTTAAAGAGCACACATGACTTAATTACATTATGAAAATTGAAGTGCATCTATGTCGGTGTGCCTGTATTTAACATAATACCTAGGAATTACATGATCTAACGGAAACCTTTTAATAAACAAGTTTAAGATACTACAGGTAACTTTTAAGGTTTAAGCAGCATAACATACCTTACTATTACGTTCAAGAATTTCATTCAAGTTCATCAAGCCTATCTTTATTTTATCTTTGATGATATTAACAGCTACCAATTAAGATTAAATTACATTAAAAATGACAGTTTGATGTCAGCCGACAGTAAAATGTCGAAAGGACCCTCTGTGACCGTTGTAAGTACAACTATTTTTGCTTGATTGTGCTACGATAGATCTTCCCCTCCGCCTCTTTTTGTATATTTTGGGTCCCGCCTTGCTACCCCTGTTTCTTTATTTTCCTTAGCACTAACTAGATTGGGTTTCTCGTATTGGAAGCACCGCAGTAACACTTTAGCTCTCTTCTGGTCTGAGGCACACTATTCTCCTACTTCGCTTCCCAGTCCCAGTCCTTGACATGGCACTGAGGCTGAGATGCTCTAGTGATTTGTTAAAAAGAAAATTATTTTAATGGTGGAGAGTTCGGTGTGTTTTTTCCGTCCCAACTACTTCTTCATAAACCTGAGTCTTTTCTCATAATCTATGCAATAATGATAGATAAAAAGAACTGGAATTGAGTTATATATATTCTTCCAGAATTATCTATTGTATTTATTCATTGATTTATTCAAATTTACATTTACAGGCTGTACTTTTACTGAAGGATGTTGTCTCTCGAAGAGACCATCTTTCAAGAAACGAGATGGGAAATATACCTCTTTTTTTGTTTGAGATAGATTTTCACCCTAATCGATCATGTAGCTTCTAAGGAAGAAATCTACTATTAACGTGGAATCCGAACCACTCTTGGGTTTTAATCTGAGACAAAGTGTAAAAGAGACCAACATACGATACCAATCGCCAATAAGGCGGCATTTCCAAACCACTTCACCTTCCTTTGCGGTAGCCAGATTACAAAACATCGCTTTGCACTAAGTGTCTGTCCTTTAAATTATTACGGCCTGGTGGGGCTGAATAAAACCTTGGAGAACCTCAGTCAGGATGGCTGATATAAACAGGACTTGAACCAAATGCGAATTCAGCGACTTTCATCACTAGACTAAAGGTATTGCGTCCAAGAATTATCTAACAGCTTCATTACGCTCACAGCTTCAGCATCTAACATAACTACTTACGGCTTCAGTTAAACTTAACAAAAGTCAGAGTAGTATCTGTTGCCCTGGTTGCATTAACCTTGATATAAAACCAATTTTTATGCTATTACTTCCTGGCGAATGTGGTACTGAAGAAAAAATACAAGATACAAATACCCGTATTGTCTGTAGGTTCGAAACAAAAACAGAAAATTAACGGAAGATTTCACTCTGTTATTTTCATTTCAGCAGTAAGATCTTTTTGGCGTCAGAGACCTTATCATTGTTGTGAGATTTATGTAATACGAAATGCACACCTTTCTCTTTCAGCTAGCGTACAGTGAGAAATCAGAAGATTTTTATTTTTTTTTATTTTATACAAATACGGAACTTCTGAACAATGTTAATAACGAAATAAACTGTAAAATACTATAAATGGAAATGTAACTCTAAACAGTAATATCTTTAACAACAAATATAATAATAATATAGCGTGGCAACGCAAAAATTAAGTTTCATGTTTGATTTTGAGAAAAATGTTACCAAATCATTTACGCACACCAACGAATGGGATTGTTGTACAGCCAATACCTTTAAACGCAAATTTAATTTAATTCAAACTCAAGGAGTCTGAAAGCTTTGCTCCTTGACAGCACTCTCAAATTGCAAAATAATTGACTCTCAGCAATCAGCTTTTCCCTTGGAGTAAAAGCAATGTCAGTGGAACAGAACTGTTTCTCAACTAGTATCCTACAGTTTCTAAAATGACGTTTTAGCGTCTTCAAAACTATGTACTTATGCTGTCAACTGTTGATCTGTTGTGCACAATAATACAGTAGCTTATATCCTTGTATAGGTTGCCGCACTATAGTGCACAAAAGATCAACGCGACTTGGCAGTGTAAGTACATAGTATCCTACAGTTCACCTACCTCTTATGATATGTCCAGCTAAGAACAAAAATACAAACTTACAAAACATTTCATCTGCAAATTGGCATTATAAGTATACACATCCTATGCATTCAAGTTCCTATCGTATAATCTTATGGTTGGATTCCATTTAATGAGTACTGACTAGCACATGACGTTCAATTGTTATTTCGATAAGCAAACTCGTAATTCTTCAAAAATATTTCAATTCAATATCAAAGCTAGTTACTATTTAATATGCTCTTCATAACAAACTTGCAGACGATACCATAAAAAGCGTAAGTGTAGTTCTAAACTTGTCTTCCATGAGCATTATATTCTAAGCAATCCATATATTTCAGGCATACAAAAATAATACACTGTTCTCATATGTTCACGAGATACTTCTTGCACCATTACTGAAGTGTCTTCCTAAAATACATCTGTTCAATTCCTTTTTCCGAATGCTCTAACAATGGTGTAGATGCAGTTTTGCAGATGTTTTAGGCAATAAGTATTCATTATAAATGCTCCGCGGTATGCATAAATGAAAGTTAATGAATGGACTAGTACGTTTGTTACGAGTTAAATGTATATTTTCACTTAGATTCCTGTATTTATCTTATCTCGCAATGGTACTTTCATGAGATATAAATCTACATATTAAGTCGTAAGAAATTACGACTATTTCATGAAGACACCACAAATGCATAATTAATCTGATTATCATTTAAGCATCTAGTATATGAAATGCACTGGACTTATCCAGGACTATACCAAAAAATCTCATTTCCTTCAATAAACTATGAAAATTTATTAAGTACTGAGATAAGCAACATCGTATTAGGATAGAACTAAAAGCATTCTTATTAATGTTTAGAGTAACATTGGCAATTGGTTAATCATTATATTATCATTATTTTGTAAGTCAATGATTTCTAGAATTCAGTTTATCATACTTTCACTTCTTACAAATCTTTGCAACAGTCTATCGCAATACATTAATATGTCCACATTGCATAACTGTAGTATGAATAAAAGAATAACTTTGCAACATGCTTTCCAAATAATTTTTACATTCATTTTTCCATATGGCGATGTAAAACAAAACGTGAAAATTCTTTTCAAGAGAAGAATATGTTTTTCTGAACGTTTACCCTGAATGGATGCATGCAGACGTGCTTCTCAATCTAGCAAAGCCATTAAGGAATTAAGTACATGTATTCTTTCACAAGCACCATACATTTTCAATGGTTCGTGTCAAAACGATGCGTTTTCAGGAAGGTGCCTTAATTTCTTCAAATATTAATTTTCTGAAATAATAATGGACGATGATATGCTCTGTACAAAGACTTGTTTGTTGTTAGTTTGCCGTATCTTTTGATCTTTTATATAGGTCTTGTTGTCTTGCTGCTTTTGAAGTTTTATCTTATAAGATGCTGATATCATGTAACAAAATCAGATTTGTACTGTGTCAATCATAGGTGTAAGAGAATTATACTCGTGCCTCCTTCCTTATGGACGCATAAGTCATTTAAGATAACGTGATTTTCTTTTCTCAATTGTTGTCAATACACAGGGACATGCACATAAAAAAATACAAGAGTGAGTCAAACGTTTTGCAATATTCTGGTCACTTACTTGCTTTATCCGTCAAGTTACAACAAAAGCACTCAAAATAGAGAACATCGTATTGTACCGTCTGAAGCCATCTTCCTGCCAGTTCTTCGATCCCACGCCGATACGAGATCTTGTTCTTCGAGGCGAAAATCTCCTGCACAGCAGCTTTCACTTCCTCTTAGTTGTTGAAGTGTCGTAATCGCAGGAACTGAGCCACCGATCAAAACAAATAATAATCGGATGGGGCTAGGTCCGGACTATATGCTGTATGTGGCAGCAGTTCGATTCCCTCACGCTCCTGGAGCTTATTTTGGGTCTTTCGAACGGTATGCGGTTTTGCGTTGTCTTGCTGCAGAAGCACTAGCTTTCTGTTGACCAATGTAGGGTATTTTTTTTCACACAATGACATACATCCTCTCCAACTGTTCGGAGTATAGGTTGGTATTGATGGTTCGGCTGTCCAGAACGAGCTCGTGGTGAATTATTCCCTCATAATTCCTCCATACACATAGCAGCACCTTGTACTCGAAACGCTCTTGTTTGCAGACAGGTTCCGGATGCTGACTCTTGTATAACCACTTCTTACACACGTTAAGGATTAGTTTCCATACATGTAATTATTCTCTTGATAAAGCGCATATCACGTGGGTTTTTCAAGAGTTTCTTGCAAACATCCACTCGCGGCTGTGCTTGAGCTGGGATCAATTCGTAAGGCACAATGGGGCTGCTCCGAATGCTTTTGCAGAGGTCGTGAAAAGGTGACGAACCATGCGGGACTATGAGGTGCCAAGCTCGCTTGCTACTCTCCGAGAACTTGTGGTCTTATTTTTCTCTATGATTTAGCACACAGCCTCAGAATCCACGGTTTTTGGCCTACCTGACCTTGGCTCATGGTCGAGATTCCTACAACAAAAGCGAATGTTTCTTAACCATCTGGTTGATAAGCTGCAATCAACTGAACCTTCACCTTTCGCACTACAAATGTTTCCGCCTGCTTCCGCGGCGTTATGGCCCAATTCGAACTCGTACATCAAAAGTTCCCGAATAAGACGAGGTTACATGTTCACTTCACACAGAGAACGAAACACTGCACAACCTTTGAAAGCACCAACTACTACGAAAGTGACCCGTTCTAACGGGAGCCTTCGACACCTTGTCCATGTCATACGTACCGCAGATGATGTAAGTAGTTAAATATTGCAAATCTTTTGTCTCACCATTGTATCTCAACTTAACTTAAAAAGCAAGGTTCAACATTATCCTTTAAATATGTTCAATTAATTTTACTGGGCCTTTCCAAACGAATCCCGTTTCATCGTCAGGCGAACGTAGATGTAATAAAAGTATGTCAGTAGTTTTTCTGAGATTAGTTTATATGTGTAAAATGTGTGTGAGGTATGTGAAGAAATGTACTATTTTATTTATGTAGCACAAAACCAAAAATAGCTGTAACATCAAAAAAAATGAAACTGTTACTGTTGCAAGATGCCAAATAGAAAACATAGTTTACGTGACGAAGGCCATATTAGGAAAACAATTAGATTTGAACATCTGGTATATGTAAGTAAAATGAACGATGGTCATAATTTAAAACTAAAGTTCTGTTTCTAACTAACTAACTCTATGGCTTATGGAACTCGGAAGTTCATCGCCGTAGTAACAAACGTTCGCCATTGGATTATATCCTGGGCAATATCAAGCCAGTTTTCATCACAAACGCCTACTTCTCGAAGATCTCTTCTAATATTGTCCTCCCAACGACGTCTCGGTCTTCCCAATGGCCTCTTTCCATCCGGCCTTCCAACCAGGATAGAATATAATCTTCGTTTTCCGCCCATCCGATGCCCAGCTTAGTCGTCGCGATTTCATTATTTTTACAACATCTGGTGAATCCTACAGTTCGTGGAGTTCTTCATTATGCAGTCTCCTCCACTCTCCAGTCATCTCGTCGCGTTTCGGCCTGTATATCTTTCTCAAAATCTTATTTTCAAACACACGTAATGTATGTTCATCTGCTAGGGTCGTACTCCAACTTTCGCAACCGTAAAGTATTACCGGCAGAATAACCGTTCTGTATATTTTTAATTTCAATTACCTTGATCGCGATGTTACAAGTTTTTGGACTGAATAGAAACATGCGTTTCCCGATACTAAGCGACTTTTTATTTTCTTCCGTGACCTCATTTTTGCTTGTTACGTATGCTCCCAAGTATTTAAATTTGTTTTTAGTGTAAGTAATTGTAAAAGCTAGGAAAGTTCTAAAATCTTGTTTATACAAGTATACATTAATGTTTTAATATTTGAAATGGAGTAATCGTGAATAAATATGTGAAAACGTAAGGGAAGTGTGCTTCGATCAAATTGCTGATCGTAGTAGTTTTCCGGTTTATACTATTAGTCAATCGTGGCCTAGAACTGCTTGATGTGAGGATGTCAAGCCTTGTCTAAAAAATCTTTGTCTGTGTTAAGTTTGGTGGTCTCGAAATTATAGAACATGTTTCAGAAACTGTTCTTTCAATGTTACTGGTTGCTTTATGTAGTACCTTCGACGACGTGATGTGATGATGCTCCTCTCCTAAGGTTTAGATAATCCTGATACCGGGTTGTTTGAATTAGCATTCTTTTCGTGTGCACTAAAGCGCACAGACAGGGATCTCTTGGCCATGCCAATATACTACTTCTCACAGCTACAAGTCGCCTCATATTTCCCAGATTTTTGTTTTGCATCAGTGAAATAACCCTTGTATTGAGTGTATGACTTCTCGATGATTTTTGGAGCAATTTATTCGTGGCATTGTAACGTTTCTGAGTTCTACTTGATTAGATTTAATATGGAAAGTGTCAAATGCCGATCTACGCCAAGATTTCAGATGATCAACAAAATATATCCATTTTCTTTTCCAAGGGAAACTGTGTGTTCGATTCCAGATTTTAGTTCCGGCGGGTCTACGCAAATCCAATATGCGTGCAAAAAGAAATTTTGCATACATTGCTTTTACAAATAAGAAAATGTCCGAACTGTTGGTGTACGTAAACACGAAAAGCTGACGGTTTACTTTATACAGAAATTTGGAATAGGTTATTCTTCCTGTAGAGAAGGATGCCTAGGAAACTTAAACTTGCCCGACTCCTCTATCTTATGTGCAAATTTTAGGCTTGAATGAGAAGAATTGAGTTCTCTTAAAAGAAAATTTTCGTTAAGAATCAGAATCATATACGAAAATTGTGTCATGAATGTAACTCATATAACTTACATATTGGGAGATGTTAATAAAGAAGTTCCAGATGATTCATTGTAATATTATTAGCCAATGTGAGGGACAACGGGCTGCCCATCGCCAACCCTTCCTTCTGTATATAATATTGATCTTCAAATTGAAAAATGTTAAAGTCAATGTAAATGGAAATTAGGTTTAAAATCTAGTTATTCTCTAAGACTGAGAATTTATTTTTCGTGAAGAAACGCCCTGTACACGAAATGGCCAAATCTATACGAACAAACTTGTACATAAATTGACGCTAATTTCTTGGAGTTGGCGTTAACCAAGGAAAATATCATATTTTTAACATGTAAGCTATTGCTGACAGTCCATGGGAATCTGTGTCCTAGAGAACTTGATACACGAGCTAAACCTTTTGCAAGAAGGTGAGATGGATATTTGGTACTGGAAATAATAGAAAATTTGAATTTAATTTATGGCCTTCAGGCATCCAAGGTTCAGCCCGGGAAAGGGGAGGGAAAATGATGCGAGAAAATGTCAGGCAGGGCCTAAGCTGCCCGGTTTGACTGAGGAAACACTCTGGAAGAACCTTAGTTAGAATGGTCGGCCGATGAGACTGAACGGAAATAATACAACGCAGAGCAATACCAGTTTTGTGAACTTTAGGGAGACCGTAAATGGTAGGAGTGGCTGGGTCAGAGACAGCCACTCTGAATAAAATATTTTAGACTTTCCCTAGCCTTTACAATTACTTATATTCAATCAGCATTTTAGTTTCAAAATATGGCCAACGTCCATTTTACATATGGCAGATGTTCAAGGCCATTTTTATTCAATATGATCGCCGTCACGTAAATTATGTTTGTTATTTGGCATCTTGCAAAAGTTACAGTTTAATTTTTGTTGATTTTTTTTAGTACATAAATAAAATAGCACATTTCTTCACATACCTTACTCACATAGTTTAATAAAGTACGCACATAAACAAATCTCAGAAAAAATACAGACACACTTTTACTACATCTACGTTCGGTCTGACGATGAAACAGGATTCGTTTTGGAAGGCTTAGCAAAATTAGATTAATCAAAAATTTTAGAGAACAACATTGAGCCTTTCTCTATAAGGTGAGTTGCAGGTTCTGATATCATAATTGTGTCCCTGTGTGTCAAACATGGTTGTATTTAGAGCATTTAATAAGTTAACTACTTTAAAACAAGCAGTTCATTTCCATAGTCCAATTACAATATCAACAAGTCCATTCATATTCATTAATTATCTAATTTTCCTGTAGTCGTTCCAGCATTCAACGCGTCTAAAGTATGCAAACTTGATAAAAGACGCGTTATCGCTTTACATTATCAATGTAACTATAAAATACGCTTGTTCAAACCTACTCACAATTTATGATAATCTCTGCTGCATTTCATAGTTCCATTCATATAATTGTCTTGCCTTGTTTCGAACAAATCAATTTATCTCTTTTATCATTTTTCTTATCGATTAAGTATATTTTATTTCTTTCTGACACTGTTAAAACGTTCTCGAGGTCACTTAGAAACTATATTAGTGTTTGTATATGGGCCAGTCTAGTAACTTTGGACTTTGGCCCGTCACGATTCGCCCCTTAGCTATTAAAATCCACACCTATGCCTCGGCCGGGACTCGAACCCGGGACCTTCGAGCCGTTGGCCTACCGCCGCAGACCGCACGACCACCCGGCCGGCACTATAGTATTGTCCTTTTACTTCTCATTTTAACTCACTTCCATCAATTATTACAAATGAAGAGTTTGCTTATATTCTGCACTTCAGAAGCAAAGTTACAACTTGAAAAGGTTTATCTTGAACTTATTATTTTTTTAACACAAAGACCAATTCATGCAAATTCCTTCAGTAGGTATCTCAAATGGTGAATTTTGTAGGAAGTACCCTTAAATGAAACATAAGTTACAGACACTCTACATCTCAATGGAAATTGAGATATACGAATTCCTTTTCTATTTATCTATCTTGTTACCCCTTTGAGACTTTGATCTCAGTCCAATTATTTCCCTGTCTCGTGTACTATTACTTAAAATCATACATAAACACAAATCACAGTTTCATACAAAAAAGAAGAAATCAGTGAAGTTAATGGTACTTCAGATTAGGGACCATTATCTGTCACTGAATATAGAAGGTATTGGCTTCAGATGATAATATATAGTACTTACCAGCTTATTTCGATTATTTATGTTCAGAAGTTATTTTTTATTGCCTACGCTGTGAGTTATTATTAATTACTTACCAACGTCACACTGAACAACGAGTACTGTTTTTCACTATGAACTCATAACATGAAATATACAAATCTATCAATCTGCAATTTCTCACTATCGTATTGATATTTAAGTGACTTCTACAATCCAGGGACAGATATTACTATCCTCCGTAAGTAATAAATCTCATGGACATACTAATGCTGACAATCCTTAAGAACGATGTGCAAAGCTTCTTAATACCAGTACTAATTTCATCCTATACGCAAGTACTTTGATGAGGTTCTAAATTATGATTAATTATCACTTTAACATGGCACTTAAAATCGATGCCAGATACAGAAAGCTTCAATAATTTTATCATTTACTGTAAGTATTCAAATATAGAATAAATGTAATAACTAATAAGGTATCAGTCGATATAAACCCAATACTTAGTACAGTAAAATGAAGTATTACCAATAATTTTACTTTTACTCTGTATATGACTCGTAAACTGTACAAAAACACTAGTAAATTCTGATAGAGAAGGTTCTTAATTACAATTTAAAATCTTAATTCGACAGCAATCCTAGATTCTACTTTTGACTATGCTACATACAAAATCTTATTTGTACAATTGAAATGGATCAACGAAAAGCGTCTATGGAAACCTGTACTATTAATGATAATCATCTAGTAACTTGAGTCTTTTCTTACTTGTACCCTACGTAAGCAGTACTTTTAAAATTAAACTTACAAGGGAAGGGTCACTCAGATCACCCAGAAACCCTACTTTAAATTTCGTACATAGGTAGGTGAGCCACAAAGAGATTACCACACAAAATGTTAGCTGCCATTTTGAAGTGCAAGGTCTTTGAATAAAAGGGTAAAGTTTGGACGCAGACTCATATACAGTGCTTGTCAAAATTCCAGAACTGCTAAATATTTCGGTTAGAACGCGTTTTTTGAAAACTTGAAAGCGAAAAAAGTTGCAGAGAATCAACAGAGCTATCGGATGAGCTAGCCCATGGGGGCCAACTTTGATTTTTTGAATTGGAATCCCCATCTTTTATTGCAGATTCTGTATCTACGGAAAAAACTAAATCAGAATATGTCTTGCTAAAAATTATAGGATGTGAGTCATGGGCCCTACAGGACCGGAAAATAGATTATGATGAGAAGTGTTAAAAGTTCCGGAACGGCTAAATATGTCAGTTAGAATGCTCTTTCTTTAATTGAAAGAGACAAATGTTTCAGAAAATCAACAGAGTCATCTGACCGGCGGGTCTCTTAAAATATTAGCCATTTCTCTGATTTTCTTGTAATTTCGTAGAATCTATTGAAAATGGAGCAAAATACTTTAGCTTCTTCTCTTTCTTATTACTCATGTAAAGATTGTTTATCACTGTCAAACTTTTCCTATGGTGGCAGCACCATCCGTTTACTTCTTTACTGTTGTTCCACAGTATTGACGCAGTATCCGATTTGTTATAAATTACAAAGGGGAATCCTAAAACTAGTGCATGCCTACAAATTTCAACATATTACCTTTTTGGTGAAAATACGAAGATTTTATCCCTGATTGCGGTGATACTCAAAATCAATAACCTGGGATGAATTCTCATGCACCAGGGAAAATCCCCGGTATTCCCACCGGCAAATCGAACATCGTATGCGGCCAAGGTGTCTCAGTAAGTAGAGCACTCACCTCTGGTGCTAGGGGTCGTCGGATCGATCCCTGCTCATGCCATGTGAGCTTTGTGGTGGACAAACACCGTGTGCGTGGGTTTTCTCAGGGTGCTCCCGTTTCCTCCAACTTTCTTTATTCTAACAATTCATCCCATCATCATCCATACAGCCTGAGTCATAGTTGCCTAAAGGCCTTAAAAGAAATTCCAGTTTGAAAATTCAAATTCGAGCACTGTATTGGTGTATATGGAAACTCGTACGATTTGATACAAAATCAATAATAAAAATCGCTTATTTTATTGATTCTAAAAATATTTAGAATACGTTAGTATTGTCAAGCGGAGCAAATGACTATCGGAGAGTGTTTTATATAAATAATGGATTAGGAATTATGAAATGTGAATAAAAGTAGTAGATGGTTAAAAGTACATTCTACTATCGTGATATAGATGTACTTCATAAATGAACCTCCATGCGGAAAAAACTCATTCTAACAGAGATATTTAGCATTTCCAGAACTTTTAGCTCTTGTAACCATTAACCTGCCTTCTGGCCATGTAGGGCCCAGAACTCACATCCTACATTTATCAGCAGGACATATTCTGATTTATTTTATCCGTATACACAGAATCTGCAATAAAACTGGGGATTCTCATTTAAAAAAAAAAAAAATTGGGGTCCACAAAGGGCCCCACACATTTTGACTGACTAGCCCATCCAATAGCTCTGTTGATTTTCTGAAACCTGTGTCTCTCTCAAATTACAAAAATGCATTCCAATCGAGATATTTAACCGTTTCGGAACCTTTAAAACTTCTCATCATTAATCTACTTCCCGGCCCTGTAGGGTCCCGGACTCACATCCTACAGTTTTTAGCAGGACATATTCTGATTTAGTTTTTTTTTTTTTTTTTTTTTTTTCGTAGATACAGAATCTGCAATAAAATATGGGGATTCCAATTTAAAAAACAAACAGGGCCCCACACATTTTGATGGACTAGCTCATCCCATAGCTCTGTTAATTCTCTCTAACTTTTGTCGCTTTCCAGTTTTCAAAAAACGCATTCTAACCAAGATATTTAGCAGTTCTGGAACTTTGACAAGCACTGTATAAGAGACCGCGTCTAAACTTTACCCTTTTATTGCACTTCGAAATGGCAGCTAATATTTTGTGTGGTAATCTCTTTGTGGCTCGCCTACCTATGTACGAAATTTGAAGTAGGGTTTCGGGGTGATCTGAGTGCCCCTTTCCTTGTTAGAAGCTTTATTTTATTAACTATTTACACGTTTTACTCGTAAAGAAATTAAGAAAATTAATGCAAGTATAATGACACCGTACGCAGTAAAGATATGTACAGATGCTTTCAGTGTTGAAGAAAAAACTATAAATTTTGTTTACATGTTGAAAAAGCCACAATCATAATAATACCAGGAAGTTATAAAACGTTGACGTTAAATGCGAAGTTGTAGGTTAATGTAGTAAAATGTCTAAATTTTTCTTCACTCACGAACAAGTGTGCATTTAATATTAAATATTAAGTTTCTGTTACTGTATTGACGCACCTATTTACAAAAAGGTGTAATTTATTCATTTAAAGTAATCTCATCTTTATCTTATTTGAATGTGATATTAAAAGAAAATTTCAATTGCTTATTAAAATGTACTTGTAAATGTATTTATTGTAGTAAATGTATGTGTCATGGAATTGAATTGATACAGATTATCATTGGGTACATTATTAATACTTTAATCTAATTTTATTTCAGTTTGCAAGTAATGTCTCATATATCGTACGAATAAATATTCTATCATTGCATCCGTGCATTAATATCTAACTCTGGATAGTGTCATGGAAAAACACAAGAAGAAAAATAAATATGTAATAAATATCTCCTGAACTAGCATGCGATGAATAAGAATAAAGGAAATGACAGCAAATTGAGAATTAATAAATTCTATTCAATAGAACTTAAGAACCTCTACCATTTCTCTGTCAAGCTTCAGTGATTTAATGAAATTAATATTCTGTATAAAAGTTATACGAGTAGATTTTATTTAAGGAGCTATTCGCTATAAAATATTAACTGAAGGATTCTCTGATACAAATGACTAAAGAAAAGAAAGCCTCATGTATCACAATCACTATTGTTGTGTTTACATCCTTTTTGGCATCTCACTAGTGCTGCCACTTAAGCAACTTCTTGTTGCCACATAAAATATCAAAGTTACTCTACGTCATATATACATATTTTGAGTAGCGCCTTTCTACATTTATTATACACATTTGAAAACCTTGATAATATGGCAATTCAAAGCAACTGATATTTTTACATATTTCTTAATTAGGTCACTTAACAAAATAATAACTACCTTAGTGAAAGACCGCGGGTAGTACAAAACTATTTATTTCAAAATATTATTTATTGCCTTTGTAATGAAGTAAAGCGAAAATTTATTACTCACTTTACACTGAAGAAACTTTACCCCCAAAACATACGTTTGAAGTGTTCAAGAAAAACTTGTAATTCAACCTCCTTGATATTGTGTTAATATTTCGCCTTGCTCTTTCATTTCAAAAGTTCTTCAATAATCAAGTATTTCCTATTAAACCAAAGAACGCAATTATGCATGGCACTGTCATATTTCGGTATGTACCTTCACGAGACTAATGCAATATTTTAAAGTATAATTTCAATCGAATTCAAAGAAAAGCCAAGGTATACCTTCAAAATAATTCAAATTAGCACACCTAATGATACAGATTCAAGTTTAAATGCAGTACTGAATCGAAACGTTCGGGAATTATGGTGCACAAAAGATCAACGGCAACTGACTATGTGAAATAAATCAAGTTGTACGACTGAAAATGGCAAGTATTGTTGCACATTTTTATACAGACTAAATTTTATATAATTTATTTTTATATTTATTTTTAACAAGGTCTGCTTCCTCTGCCGATTTCTGAAGAATATTTTTTTACTAAAAACTTGTTTGTTTTGTGCTGTTTGTAGGTAAGTCAAATGTATATTAAATAGAGTACAGACATATAGCGCCTCAAGCATATCAAGACACTTCAGTCAGCACTTCGTTTCATTGAAAAACTGTAAACACAATATTTACTTTGTGTATAAAAGTAATAATGAATCGAAAAAGCTGACGTAATGTGACAATGTCATTATATATAAAAGTTATCGATATATTTACGTACTATAGAAAATTTTGTAAATTTTATTTTTACTCAGTGTGCTTCAACTACGCTTTATGCATATCACGCAATCGAAATATAAAGAATTCGTTAAAAAGTAACACAAACCGAAATCAGATAAATTGATGGTTACCAACTTTTAAAATAAAAACCTTATGGAATTGGAACCGATGTCTAATTTCGGCTAAAAATCAGGCACGAAAATCTTAGTTTTTAAGGAAATCAGTTGTATATCATATTTTAAGTGCGATATTTATTATATATATATATATGTTATGCATATGGTTCCTTATACACCCGACAATCACCATAATAATAATAATAATAAAAAAGTGTATGGGCGGTAACAGCACTATGGCTTACGCCCGTCCCGAAATCACCATAGTAGATGTACATATAATTTGAACTACGTTCCAACATTAGAAGTCACAATTCGCTATCTTAACAAGTAGAATATCGTTATCCAATCCATCAGGCACAAAATTTCTGACATAGTCTTGGAATCATTCCCAAAAGTTTGGGAACGTGAACTGTGTAAATCTAATACTATTTAGGAGAATGGTATAGAAAAATCCTAGTTTTCCATTGCTTTCCTTGAATCACAATGTTCACTTGAAATAAATAATATTTTTCAGTCAATTTTCTCGGGAATTAACCTTTAAAAAAAGCAGTTAGTGATAGTATTGGTTTAGATCTTTTTTTTTTAACACAAAGAATTCCTCTGGATCTGGTTTATACCTATATTTACTTAAAACTCTTTGTACGAACATAGAAACTTAACGGTAGAAACGACTATTCAAGGAAAATTAGTCTAAATATTCCAAAAGTTAATTCTGAAATAAACAAGTACTGAAATTTTGAAAATCACACATCATGCCTTTGAAGAAGAAAATTGCGTTTTTCGGTGATGTATTGAACTTTTTCAGAAAAACTTGAATGGAAGTGCTCAACTTCTGTCCCTCTTTTGTTAGACCAATTGGAGAGAGCTAGTAGAAAAATATATTATTTAGCGAGACTATACACTTATCAGTTATGTATATGGATTGTTCAGTAAACAAATTTCAAGTGCCTGACAAAACTAAATAACAAGTGAACACGATTAAATCAACGCATTTACCATATGCTTCTTTATAAGGATATTAATTCTTATCATTTCTATACAAATTATGGCAACAAAGTAAGCGAAAGATAAAGCAGAAATATGAGCTTCATTTCTTGTACAGATGACAGCATGGCAGGCGTACCTTGTAGGTGTGTTTAAAAAAAAATATTTTATTTAAGGCCTTTAGGCTACTTTTGGCTCAGGCCGAATGGGTATCCAACGATGAGAGAATTGGTGGAATGAAGAAAGTGGAAGGAAACCGGGAAAACCCATGCACACGGTGTTCGTCTACCACAAAGCTCACATGAGACGAGCCGGGATCAAACCAAGGACCCCACCGCTTCAAAAATGATCGCTCTACCACTGAGCCACCGCGGCCCTCCTAGAGATATAGTCAAACAATAAGTTCAAAGCAGTTGTCCCTTTGAATAACCACATTGCTTGTCAGAAACTGAATTTCTTGTGAAACTTGTGCAAATGTATGGGAATGATGTGCTGTCAGTGCACATGAAGGGATGAACTGTCATTTCTGATAAATCTCACTACAATCGTCCCACATAGCCTGTACATATAAAAACCAGGAATGATGAATAAGATGACGAAAGACTTATCAGAACAGAGATACGATCAAAGAAACAGTTTCACACTTTCTCAAGAGTACACTTGACTCTACTGGCTACGATGAGGGTTTCAAATATTTTGTTTAGCGTTGAGGCAAATGCCTTAATATTGAAGATGATCACGCTGAAATATGTTTTCCCAATATAACTATGAAGCACTGAGAAGTTTTTATTTATCAATGATGTTTTTATCAGTTTGCCAGAACTTTGAAACTTACTTATCGAACGACTATCGTTGGTTGAATTTTTATTAACGTCATAAACAAGATGGTGAGCTTTTACGGATACTCTGGTAAAGTGGACTCCGAACCACTCCGTTCAATGATTCCCCAAGGGCCTGAGGCCGCAGGCATGCGACAGAAAGAAAGCCGGAGATCAAACGACTTTTATGTGAACTTTCTTAAGTTTTTGTTATTTTTAATTTTCTTCTACCCATCTTTCTTCACATGCATTCAACTTTACACTATGAGAGAAGAATGTAAAGGTGATTTTAAAAAAACTTATTGGATTACAAGTATTTCTTGAACACTATTACCTATATGTAAAATAGCAAATCAAAGATCAGAGATGTAATGGAATGTTCACCTTGACAAACTTATCCAAATAATCATAGCAATTTACATCGTAAGAAGCCATAGACTAAAATATTTTAATCCAAGCCAGGGTTCAGGGAATAAAAAAAACGAAAAATGAAATAAGACACACAAGACAACAAAGTAAGAACTTTATTATTAATACAAAGTAATAAAGAACAGTAAAATTGATTTACGTATAAAATATATCAATTAAAAATATATCTGAGGTGATGTGAAGACAACAAGTACTTAAGTCTTACTACGTGAGTTTATTACGAAACGAAAATTGTTTGCACTTCTGCCACTGAAATCAAGTTAAGCATAATAATGTCTAACTATTCTTTACTCTTCTTAATGAAGTGTTGGATTTCTTTGGACTAAAGTTGCATCAGTGCTTGTGCTGCTCAATTTTATTAAAATCAGCGATATCATTTTTGTTTCAAAAAGATTCAGTAATTAATATCCTGACTCTTTTGTTTTGCCGCTGAGTAGAAAGTTGTCTGGTAAATCTATCCATTACATCTCCTCAATAAACAAATTAATTTTGTCGACCAGTCATTATCATAATTATTGGAAAGAAATTTCCTATTTTGATAGTTTGTAGAGCACAAACTCCAATGCCAACACTTTTGTTTCTACAGCAAATTATTTTATCTTCTACAAGGTTATGAGAAGAAGTAGAATATGTCCTACAAAACGAATCCTATAAAAGTAAATTGAACGAAACAAAGCATATCTAAACTGGATTTGAAAATTTTAGTGTCTTTTTTCTGTTAAAGCAACAACGGCAGACTTTTAAATAAAATCTAATTCTAAAACACTATTCTATAGTATAAAGGTAAACTTACCTATTTTTTTGCCCCCACATGTACTGAAATCTAAATCGTTGCTCAGCTTTTTGACAACATTCCGCTGTCTTCAAAACGGCCAAAGGGTAAATAAATATGTAATAACGTGTGCTTTATGTTGTGAATTGTGCTGTTTATGTGTGTGTGTATAATAATAAGCTTTGTAAAAGGATCGTTTGCAAATAGATTGGTCTTTTGATGTCCTCCAGTTGTAAATTGAAGAATTTTGTAAATTTTCTTTCCCCTTTGTCTTGTTATTATGGATAAACATGTACGAATCTGTACATGGAATTTTTGCACTTGCACAATTTAATACGTTTGCAACAATACAAATGAAGGGTCCACAGAAAGAAACGTCAAACTTCACTTTTTACGAAAATTGAGATAATGATGCCATCTAATAGATAATTTTAGACTTATTCTGCACATATTCCCACTTTGGGAAAAATTTCACACATTACCACGAAATAAGCGTGTGAAAAATTCAATTTAGAAGGAAATATATTGCTCTTCAAACTTTAGATTTCATTTTCCTCAAAATCATTCCAACTGGAGTTTGATGTTTCTTTCCGTGGACCCTTCAAATGCCATTTT
This sequence comes from Lepisma saccharinum, assembly GCA_022664845.1. Taxonomy (NCBI): domain Eukaryota; kingdom Metazoa; phylum Arthropoda; class Insecta; order Zygentoma; family Lepismatidae; genus Lepisma; species Lepisma saccharinum. The sequence continues at coordinate 26,159 of JAGDQP010001072.1, forward strand.
CCTGGCTGCCCCAACGTTCAAAAGTAATGAACATTAATTTGTTTTGCTTTTTTCATAATTAGGCGTCCTTAATCCATTTTATGTAAAGTACTAACAATATTCCTTATTTTAAAGAATGAAAGGGCAACACAAAATTGGTCATAATTTTCATACTACGTTTTTTAGTCATTTTTCTGGGGAAAATTTTCATCATTTTGAAACGCCTTTCACTTACATGTGGTTGATTTTACTGATTTTGTTGATACTGATACCGTCTTTAACGTCAGTTGAGCTGGCAAGAGTACTCAAACTGCTTTTTGAGCAGTCATTTTGTGATCAGTTCAGATGTCTTGTAGCAACGTCGTGCTGCGCTCAAATTTCAGTCATTCTCCTGGTTTTGTTTTAATTTCCTTTAGATTTCAATATTTTTACTTCTGCTAGTCTGCTATTCATAAAGTAGATTTATAAAGCATAAACACTTTATTCTCTATTAATGCAAGTCGTGTGTGTGTGTTATCCTTCTCCTGACAAAAGTCCATGGCCTAAACCAATGACTACATATAAGGGCATTTCATTTGATGACGTCCCATTTCTTTGAATAATTTTGAAACTTTGTTGTAATTTCGTGAAGCTGAATGTTGTTTATATATGCTAAAGACCATTATAATTTTTCAAAGGATAATTAACAATCTATGTCATTCTACTAGCACCTGTGCCATTCTCTTTATATGCGAAATTCACATTTATTATTTTTTTAAGGTTAAAAGATTACAAAAACTTGGATCCAACCGGAAATGGTAAACTATGTTAATGTATGTGATACCAGTAACGTATAATTAAATTTGGATTGTTCAATTTCGCCGTTTTTTGTCTTCTATTTGCAAACAAACCAAAACGTGAAATATATTTATATATCACCTAAGACACTTGCGTGCACTGCAAAATTTATATTGAACTGTTCAGTTTAAGTGTCGACAAAATCTGGTATGAAAGGTTATTTTATGGAAACATTACCAAATTTGTTTTTTGTAACTATGTTGGTGAAAATATATGAAAAGTGGCATGTGTATATTGTATGTATAATTGTAGGAATTGCAATTAAAGGTTTATTTAAAATTTTGCTTTTATGCTGATGTTGTGTATTTAATTAACCTACTATTAGGGGTGGGAGTGTTTTTAATGAAGGGTTGAGTGGTATGTCAGTGTTTGCGTGTCCTAAGTATGTTATCAATGAATGGGATCGAAGACTTGTGTAAGTTTACCTTTTCGGTGTTTAGTTCAGACGTATTTTGTAAATGTTGCGTGCCGCGAAAACAAATCTCTCCAAGTTACTGATGACTTTATGTATTACCCTAGAAGATGCAGTGTGCTGTCGTTCAGACTTTGAAGTGTTTGGGAAGGCCGAATACCGGAGTCTTGAAGTTGGAGTCCCTTTCATGGCCGTACAGTTAGCGACATGCAACACTTGGGTCGCCCCAATATACAGCGTGTTTCAAAAAGAATGACCCGATTTAAAAACCGTATATCTTAGCAACCACGAACCCGACATGAATGCGACTTGTACCAGGTGAACGGCCGTGGCCCAGAGTTTAATATGACTACTGCTAGATGTCACTACTAGCGCCGACGCGGCCTTTACGCTTAGTTATTGAGAAGCTGACATCTAAACGAAACATATCCTCATCGTTGGATTGGACGCATGGGACCCAACGACTTGATACTACACCCTTGGCCCCCGAAGATCTTCAGACATCACACCATATGACTTCTTTCTATAACGATACGTAAAGGACTGTGTTTATGTTACACCATTACCCGTTGACTTGTATGAGCTCAGAACAAGAATCACGGCACAAGTAAATTCTCTGATAGAAGACTCTCTCAGACGCATTTGGGTGAATTCAGCTACCGGCTTGATGATGTCCGTGCAGCGGGTGGAGGGCACATTGAGCATTTGTAATTATGGTGAGTAAAACTTTAGGCCTAACTTCATAGCTGGTAATTTGTTTTGTAACTGTACCGCATTTTTATTAATAAATGTAATTATTTGGAACCGAGTCATTCTTTTTGAAACCCACTGTATTATTACCGCAATTACATACTACTTTATATATGCCTGGTTTTCATCTACTATCTGTGAAATAGCGTTTGTATCTTGTGTAAGATTTTTCGAGTGATTTAGGTGCTCACAATGTTGTGGTTATACCGTTCTTACTGAATACTTTTTGTAATTGTCGTGCAATTTTATGAAAAATGGGCATTCTAACATATTTACTATCGTCTTTATTTTGGATCTGTGTTTATAGTGATGATTTACGCCACGACTATAATTGGCTATGGGAGGAACAATTCTCTATGTGCATAGAAATATATATTTAATTTCTGTCTCTAAATCTATAGGATCCAAATCAACTCTATAGGTTCGAAGAAAGAAGTTTTTCCAAATACTATCATTCGAAAAATGTGAATAGCCTGATTGTTGATGTATGTAAACCGTAAATGCGGATGCCTCTTATATCTTTTTTTTTTTTTTTTTTTGTTGTTGTTGTTGTTGTTGTTGTTGTTAAGCAAACGCCATGACTATGGCTTATCTTGAACCATCATTACTGCCAAACCCAGGTTGGAATTTGTTAGGTACACACGATATGTTGATGATGGATTCTTAATTTATAATTCCGAAACCAAATTAGATTTTCTGTTAAAAGGTTTAGAAATCATTCCACCCAAATTTAAAGTTTGCACATGAGTTGGAAAAGGAAGGAAAGTTATCTAGACACCCTGATTTATAGGAATAATAATAAATTTCAAGCAACTGTACATAGCAAGCCATCCGCATCTATGGTTTACATATGTGAAAAATCAGTCCAATCACATTCTTCAAAAGGTAATGTTTGGAAAAATTTTCTTCCGGCATATAGAGTTCGTTCCGATTCTCTAGATTTAGACACAGAAAATAGATATACTTTTTCTATGGGTACAGAGAATAGTTACTCGCACAACCAATTACAGTCATAGCGTAAATCATCAAAATCAACAATCAATGAAACTCGGGACTAAAATAAAGACGATTATAAGTATGTTAAGATGTCCATTTTTCATAGAATAACACGACAATTACTAAAACAAATTTGGCAAGAACGGTATAACCACATGTGAGCACCTAAATCACTCGAAAAATCTTACGCAGGATGCAATAGTTATTTCACAGACAGCAGGCAAAAATAAGGTGTATAGGAAGTAGTATGTAATTGTGATAATAATACATTGCAGTGACCAAAGTATTGCATGTCGATATATACCACTCAAAATAAAAGGGAATCCGGTATCCGGCCTTTCCAGACACTTTTACGTCTAAACGACATCTCATTGTAACTTCTAGGGTAATATATAAAGTCACCAGTAACTTGCAGAGATCTGCCTTCGAAGCATGCTACATCATCCAAAATAGGCTTGAACTAAATACCGAATAGGAAAACTTATACAAATCTTCGACCCATTCATTGACTACAATACTAGATTCGTAAACACTAACACACTACTGCAACTTTGCATTTAAGAACCCCCAACCCTAATAATAGGGTAATTAAATGAATAACATCCGCATAAAAGCAAAATTTTATTAAACATTTTTATTACAATTTCTACTATTATACTACATACAATATGCACATACCACTTTTCATGTATTTCCGCCAAGAAGTTACACCAACAACTACAACAAAGAAGTAACATTTTCATAATATAATTTTTACTCCTAGCTTCTGGTAACACTTGAATTAAGCAGTTGAATGCAAATTTTGCAGTGTACACAAGTTTTTTAAGGTGAAATGTAAATATATTTCACGTTTTTACAAATGTTATTATAATGCACATAAACAGCACAATAAAACAGAAAATAATAATAAATTATGTACCCCTTGGCCACAAAGCCTGACGAAAACAACGGAAACGATTTAGAAGATTTCAGTACATTCGGGGGCAGGAAATTTGGTAAAATTTACGTTTATACAACTGATTCTCCGTGGGTTAAACAATGCTTCTATTTATTCTATAGTATTGTAAACGTTACGAGAACTTAATTTTCTTTTTATAATTAAAGCAAAAAAATTGTAAATTCCTATTTAAGAGTAATTTCAGGAGAGCTTGTGATATCTTTCAATGAAGGAGAAACTAAACGATCGACCGTTATATTAAAAACAAACAATCAGGGAAGAAAATATTCCTTTTTTGAAGTAATTTAATTTTGTACAACTCTGGAAACTTATTTTTAACTCAAACTTTTCAACATACTGAAGCGATATTTCTGAAAATTTATGCAAATAAATTCTAAAACTATATCTTTTGAACATATAAATTAAAAATACTCTCCCACTGTTCCGAAGATCCTTTATAAAGTCCGTTCTTTCAGAATTAGAAACATAAAAAATTAATGAGCTACATTCTAGTCAGACTTTTTTCAATCTTACTTTACTTCATTACATCTAGCAAGTAACAATTTAGTTCAAATGTGATGAATATTTCAACAGCGCTCGACGATATTCTATACATAATTCACGGATTATCGAATATTTGAAATACAGTATAAAGACATACTGTGAGGCGAGAATAAAGTTAGAATTTGTTATTTCTACTAAAGTTTTCAATCAAATACGCATGGATGAGCTTATTATTAAATACATTTCCTGTTTCAAAAATGCAGTTAAGTTTAAACAATACTAAAAGTAAAGAACAAAGTGGAAATGAGCGTTTTGAGAATCTTTGATACCCGAACTTTTATACTTCCCTTATTGTAGTAAGAAAGGCTCAGATTTCGACTCCCTGCATAATTAATACTTGAGATATTTAACTTCTTTGCCCAATTAGTGAAGCATAGTAAAAGAATAAAAAGATTTCTTACGTACTTTTGTAAACAAAATTAAAGAAAGTACAACGAATTAGATGCTACTGCATACTCATGATACAAAGATAATTATTCCTTTCTTAATTTCTTGCTTAAATATCAGTAAATAATTAGAAACCCTTCTTCATGAATGCGAATAAAATGTTTAGTAAATTTTGATCGTGATAATCGAAAAGTGCCCATCCATATAACAGAATAGTTTTCTTTCTAAGTTTAATAATTGAATTAGTAAGAACTTGTCAAAGTATCTGCATTACTCCATAACGAACATTTTCTAATCTTTTTTTTTTAATATTATTTAAGGAATTTCATATAACTATTAATCTTTAATTGTTTCTTCTTTCTCTTTCTACTAAAATTACTGTTTTAAAACAGTTTTAGGAAATTTAGGAAGTCTTCATTCTTGTAATAAAACTAATAGTTTAAAGGATCGCCGTGATAAAGAATACATGAAGCTGAACTTCCTTCTAATTGGGTTATATGTCTTCTGATTAACGCAGTGTCAAAACTTATCTTTACTCATCGTTTCTGCAAAAGCATACAAAAATTAGAATTTTAAATAAATTTGTTATAAACCGCGGTGTATGAGCATACAGAGTACTGTTGCTTGATTCATAAGTAAAATCCACGAATGAAACTATATGTCCAGGAACCTAACAAATTTTATACGTATGTTAACATTACATTTCCAAGTAGTTATTTAATGTTTGTAACAATAATCAGCGTTTGAAATGACGTTGAATTACTGAATTTAGTTATGGTCGGCTCAGGCCATCGAAACTGTGTGATAAATTATTAGACGACAGTTGTATGATCGTCCCCTGTTCCAAATAAAGCTATTTAGTGGCGAGTTGTTTATAGTTCTTCTATCACAGGTCATAATTCTGTTATAGTATCCACAACGAAAGAGGCAAACGGAAATTTATGCATTTTTTTAATTACAGAAGAACATTATAACAACATAATATAAAACACTTTTTCCTCTTCGTAGATTTTATTCTACTTTTAATTTTTTAATTTGTTGATTTGTAAGATATTTGGTTACTACATTAACCTACTGGAAGTTCTTAAACATTCTATCTTTATTAATATGGTGATTGATCTTTTCTGTTCCAATCTATCAAACGTTTTAAAGAAGTTACTTAAATGAGTTTGGCCTTTTGTTCTCAGATTAAGTTCTCTGATTAAATGCATTTCATTTGCGAAGGTCTCATATTACGTACATATAACTTTTACATTGAATTAGAATTGGTAACAAGGAAGTTTACTGAAGCAGATCATAAATTCATCGTTGATCACCTATTTAGAATAATTAACGATCAATTTCTTATTTCTTTTGTCCCGAGGACAACCTCCCAGTTGAATTCAGTTGATCGTATCCAAGACAGGCGGAGGACTCGTTTTTGAACCGTATTTCGAATATTTATTTCAATATGTCATAGCAAGAGGAAAGTGACAATGTTTTTCATATTCGCAGTTGTTTTTCATAATCACATAGTAGTCTCAAACACCTCAAAAGCTGGCCAAAAAAAAAAAGTTAGAATTCCCGATTTTCGTACCTATAGCTATGTTATGTTATAATGAAGGGTTGATAAGCAAACAATGGCAAAAGTATTTTCGGATTATGTAGTCGGTTGTAATCTTCTGAATAAAGCGTACACTACATTAATTATATCTGTCGCCTGTGTATGTATTTTAGTTATTTCAAAACGGGACTCTGTTAATAGCTTGTGACGTCACTGGTTAATTGTATTTTATGTAAATTAAACGAACTTAATCGAAATATCATATAGTTAAGGAAGGTTCAGTTCTATTTTCCGATTTTCAAAAGAGAAAAATATTTATTGGTACGAATCAATTAAGAACAAAATATAAAGCTATTCTCAAACCTACAAATCTCCCGACAACTTCCGGTTCTGACTTTCGCGTTAAATTCAAGCAAGGCCCTCTCATATTTGCTTGAGGGGCAACAAAGTAACAAATGATAAGAATACTGCGAGAATACTTTTTGACCACGAAGATAAAGCTTAGAAAATAACAAGGCGAAATAAAGGCCTTATTCATCGCTTTAGCTTTATTTTGAGAACAATATTAAGTACTTTCTACGTTAATCCCTACGCATTTGAAAAATATGCAATAGAAATAGAGCATCTGTGCGTTGTTAGGTCTGCTATTATATTTAAATTTTAGTTTTAAGGCCTTTAGGCCGGGTGGATAATGATGATGGGGTGAATTGGTGGAATGAGGAAACTGGGAGGAAACTGGAGAACTCCAAGAAAACCCATGCATGTGGTGTTTGTTCACCACAAAGCCCACACGACACAAGTAGGGATCGATCCTACGACCCCTAGCACCCGAGGTGAGCGCTCTACCAATTGAGCCACCGCGGCCCCCAATCTCTGCTATTATATGTTCCTATCCGTGTGTAAGATTCTAATATTTTCTGCTGCAATACTTCCTCCTGGTCAGATGTCAAAAGAGACCCAGGTAGCCCGAAACAAACATTTAATTCAGGAAGTATTATGCCAGAAAAGTGTCACGACAGGCAACCATCACCGACATCCTTCAATATCTGATATGTATATTTGACCTGTTTAACTTAACTATGCGCCACAAATTCAAGGTATCAAGATTAGAAAAGAAGAAATCAACCTACATACTTCATAATCCTGCCGTAATTTTCATTATTTTTCTTATTTAAAACTCTACTTTTTAAAGCAAATTGAATTTTTATGTCTTCAAAAGAATTTCTGCTGAATTGCTATTAACAATTACATTAAAATAGGTATAAGTACTTTTAGCCAAATTTTGAGGCGATTGTGACGATTTTGAATCGGTGATTTCTTAATTTTATTAGTGAAATATGTACGAAAGGATATTTTATTGCCTCGTAATATTAATATTTTCTTTACCTATTATAACGTAACAAAATAGAACAAAGCTCAAAAACATGGATTGACAGTCTATCGTTGGAAGATCATATGACATTTTTAGAAATTATCATTCTATGCTATGCTGTAATAACAAAATTTAACACAGAAGAATAACTATCATTTGAGGCTTTAAGAATTTATGCACATACCAGTTGGTTCTACACCTCCTTAAAGATAAAATACCTTTGCATAAAAAGCGGCATATAACGTGACATAAAATTGATGCACCCCTTTCAGTTTTACCCCAACACCGACTTAAAAAATTGGAAAAAGTCTCTGTTTGCGGATAAAATTTTAAATTTCAGTTCAAAGTATATATCTACGCAATAAAATCTATATTGCCTTGATATTAATCATCAGATTATCTAGATATTCAAACCTATATTTACGTTCTTATTGTCACGGTATTCTAGGTACTGCATTTGATTCAAACTCTAAACCATGTTAATTCTACATTTCAGAGTTCAGACATAATCAGGAATCCTTAAAATTCCGTCGATCAGAATATTTGTTTTATTCGAAAGAACCCCGTGTATTTTATGAACTAGTATGATGCTTTGATGCAGTATATATACCATATTATTGCATGTGAAGTGGTGGTTAAATTGACTGGAAATAGTGTTTGTACGTAGGTAAATTGTATTAAAGGACTTTTAGCACCGAATATTACGTCAGTTACAAAAAACAAAAATGACTGCTAACGATGTTCTTGATTTTGATGTACATACTGTTTTCTATCAAAGATAAAAGTGTTATAAAATTTTAAAAAGTATGTAGAAAACAATTCATATTTGTTCGATATTACTGCTTCAATGCATTCTTAGTGTCAATAGGCACTTTAAGATCTAAATAATTGTAGTTTATAGTTGTTTAATTTCGTTTTGAGAACATTTTCTTTTCTTGTTCATCTAGGTTTTCCACATTCTTTTTCTCTCAAAGCAGTTTCTTACAACAAATTCATCCCTTTTACCTTGCTATTAGGTCTCTTTTTTGTTGTCTGCTTTCTTTGACCAGCTTTTGGACGTTCTCAACGAGACATGTAATAGTCCCGACAGCTGTGTCTTATTTCAAATAGCTTTGCGGTAAAAGTAGCCATGTTTAAATGAATTAAGAAACCAAAGAAAAGTATTACTACGTTTCTTTATTCTGGCGAATTTTGTACGAAGCCTTGGTATTAATCAGCGGCTTATGTAGATCTTCAAACCTATATTTACGTTCTTATTGTTACGGCATCCTATGTACTGTATTTGATTCAAACTCTAAACCACTTCGTCGAAGTTCTTTAACTTATTGTGACCGCCCAGGAATAGCATCTTTTTATGGAAGAATAAAAACTTTATTTTTATAAGCAACATTGCAAATTAAAGTTGCGAACAAGAATAACGTTCATGTTAGGACATTATTACAAACTTCAAAAGTACGTTTCTTCTGCCAATGTTATAAAGTGGAAATACGTAAGAAACTAGAAATTGACTTTTCTCAAACCTTGAAGCTTAATCAGTTTTTAAATCTAAATGAGAAAGTTTAAAATATGTATATGTTGCGTTATTTTACAGTACCTTTACTGTATCCATTTCTTTTTTATTATCATTAATATTACTCTTAACATTGTTTTATTCATTTTCCACCTTTTCTCTATCCTCATGTTTCCATCAGAAACCCTCTAAATGACTCCCTATTACCTATCTACTTCCTTAATCCCGTCGCCGTTCTATGTTTTTTTCCTGGCGACTTCTGTAATTTTCTACCTTCGTAACTAAGACACTCTGTTACTATGCTTTCAGTAGCCACTCCTAGTAACTACTGCTCCCTATTTTTTCCTCTTGTCTTGGACGTGATCACACCTTTGTCATAAACCTGCCCCTTTTTATTTTTGTGTGAATTTTGTGTCCTCCTGCAGCCTTTCTACTGCCCTATTTTATCATTATCATTGCTCTTTGTATTTAATAGCTGTTACCATATTTACTAAAGAGATGTCTATCATGCTAACACTAGCACTTTTGAATTTTTTTTAAAAGAATCAATTAAAACAAAAAGTGAATACTCATTTCGAAGTAAGAACTTTGTCTAAGCATCTGTACATATCACATTGCAAGAAACAATATCGATGATTAATCACCTCCTACTTAACTTGTCGAATTGGATAAAAAAAAACAGTACAAAATTTAGTCTGATCTATAGTTTGGAAGATAGGGAACTGAACATTACTTTCTAGTTAATATTGGAAATCATTACGAGAGTTTAAACACTTCATTATATAATTTAGACTACGTGATTCTAGTGTTAAAATGAACAAATCTATTGTATTTATACACATATTTTAATAATATAACTTTCACAAATTGAAATGATATCATCTCACTATTAATTTGAAATATTTAAATTACAGTGCGAAATCGCACGGAACAAAATTATTGAAACTTTCGTAGCAAAAACGTCTTTAATTTTAATACAGTACATTTTCAGATGTTTTGTTAAATGATCTTTCCATGGCAATTGATGAAGTTGCGGGATACTTCTTTACTTTAAGTCAAAGCAATTAGCTTGTTTCAGTGAAAATAAGCCCTTTAAGCTGGCTCATTTTCAAGCCTTTTCAAGTCAGAAAACGATGAAATGTTGCAAAACTATCTTAGAAGCAGGAGCCAACTTAGCACACCCAATTAACAAAACTGTAGCTTGGTGCTCATGAAACTTCAAACTAAAAGAAGATAAATGTTCTGATAGATCTTTTGTATTCTTCTATGTTTATCTTCTTTTCAGTAACAAAATGGTACATGCTGCGGACTGAACGAAGGCACTAACCTAATAGTTCTAAACGCCATGCCATGCACTACGAACTCACGACTATTACGGAATATGTAATTTTCCTTCTTTCTTTGATAAGCAGTGTAAGGCAAATGTACTCGATACACTATTGTTCCCAGTATTGAAAATAAAAATACGAATATTTAAAGAAAATATGCATCACTAGTTGCAAATTGGTCCACTAAGTGCCACAGTGATTCTATTCAGTTTATTGTGTACAGAAATGTCCTCTCACTCCATTCATGCATTATTGTACTTAACACACAATTATTTGATCACCTTTTCTACTTAGATCGATTGTAAATATTCCTGAAATCGTATATCGAAACACTGACATATATTAAGTAATACCGCACTAATTTTACTAAAACAAAATGAGCTTCGTGGCTAAGAATAAAAACCTCGTACTTTAATATAGTCTACAATAAGATTACATTACAGAGGGTTGAAAGGACAGATAAACCTCTTTCCTACTATCCTCTTTTTGAGTAGGTACAAGAGCAGAACTCACATCCTCCAAAAGATACCATTTGCTGTTTGGATCCATTTACGGTAAGTGATCATACAATGCAGTGTGGTAAGTACAAACTGCCTTTCAAATCAAACAGAAGAAATCAGAAGGATGGCGGGGAAATAGAAGGTGACAAAAGGTGATATTTGGATACCACATATCGGAAACATGTTGACTAGCGCAATAAAATATATCAAATAAACATAATATAAACTACATGCATATAGCAACATCTAGATGTAAGACTTGGCGTATCATAATAATCTCGTCTACTTCCATAAATTGCTTTCAAAATCGTCACTACGTCACTGAAATGTTTCACGTACAACACTTACGTCACGGTAGAGACAAAGTAAAATCGTATGACCGATATTAGAAACCGACGACATTCATTCGCAAGAAAAGCCCTCGAAGATAAGAAGATAAAGACTTAATTTATTTTATGCGTTTAATGTTTGATTAAGCCAATAAATTTCCCATACCGACCTGTTTACAAGAGCATAATGAATTAGCTAACAGAAAAAGCAGATCACCAGATAATCAGATAATCAGTCACAATCGTCATCTTGAAAATTCGATAAACACGGTGTAGCATATTTACTTGAAAATAATTCACGGTAACTTAGGTCAAGATTTAGCTATTTAAAAAGAGAATATGCTTAAGTGTAATTATCTGGATATTAATAACGACAGAGCCTTAGTTTCTGTAAGCAGCTTTAAACAACTCAGGTTGTCTATTATCATTTTCATAATGCAAGATGTTATATACAGAAAATATTCATAGCGAACCTGTTTAAAAACCTGTTAATACACACTTAATTCACGGATGACGTTTTACAATTTTTAAAAGAAAAGAAATGACAAGTAATGTTGATCCAAGAACTTAAATTTTTATACACCAATAATTCGAAACGAACACAAAAGTAATAGAAGGTTTTTTCTCTTTAATATTATAGCGTTTGCTGATCAAATAGAAGACGCTGCTACAAATCAAGAACAGAGTAACAGTTTCAATACAAACTGTCACTCATCCAGCTGGGCGACAGTTATCATTTACGGATAAATTAATTCATCGCAGCATAATCTCCACTTCTTTCAAAAATAACTGCTAGTAATTTATAAACTAAGAGGTAACACCTATTTAACTCAAATTTTAAATATTATAAACAACATGAACTAAGAATATGGATTGGATATAACACAATCTCTGCGAAAGCTTAAGATACTATAAACATGTTTTGATGGAGGCGAATGTATTTCCAACGGCTGTCTGTAGATGCGGCTGCTGGTCTACATCAGTTTATCTTTCACTTACTAATCTCATACAACAAATGCAACTTTGCACATCCAGTTCAGTGGAATGAAAGCTGATTTTCTTTTCCTTCTCTTTGCAATTTTACTGCGGCGTGAGGAAGAATAAGACAGTTCATAAAAACTGCAGTAATCTTCAGGTAGAAGAACTATCTCAAATCAAGCTGTTTTCTTCTTTCCGTTGTTAGTATGACTTTCTTCATACGGACTTATTTGACAGAGCTAAATATTTGACAGTAGTAAAAGTACCGATATTTTAAAGGTTGCACACGCAGAAAAGGCAACCAAAATATTTCAAAGAAAAAATGAAAGAAAGAACATCTGAAGTTCCAAATTTGTTAGTTTCCAAATTTGATATTACTTATTTCATGAGGCACAGTAATTATCAAAACACTAAACACACTTTCTTCCCTTTAAAAAAGTGCTGCAGGAACAAAATTTTACCCAATATTTCTGGAAAACAGCAAATGAGACTGTTTATTACTGGCATACTGATGATGACAACGATGAGGAGTGTTCTGCTTCGAAGTTTTACAAGTCAAAGGTCCCTGGAGGAGATACACCGATGATTGTTTGTCATTACCGTCCATACACTTAAGTTAATTGATTGGACTTTTTAGAATGATTAAACTAGAAAAACAGAAAACTTGTATATTCTTAAAAAATATACTGTTGACTTTGAAGATAAATGTAATATCATATCGACGAATTAAAGAAAAAAATAAACTGAAGCACCAACGAAACTGTAACCACCAAAGGTGAATGAAATGCTTTAAAACGTCCCAATACAAAAATACTGATTAATTTGCAAAATAATTGACGAGCTATCAATTTAATAATTTAAAATTTCGAACTATCCATTAATTATGTCAATGACGGCAATATTTATCATGATAATTTTCAGAAAGAAACCAGAGAGATTGATGGACAATCAGCATGAATGGTTGAGGGAAACACGTCCTTTAAACACTACAAGAGAAGGAATATACTTGGAAACGCTGTGGAGAAAGCTTCCAGATAGATATGCACTAATCCAGAAAAGGTTTTGGAATTTTTTGAAGGATGCAAAACCTCTTCCTGAAACCAACATTCATTCAGATCATAATTTGGTCTGTGTACAAGTTATGCAGTTCAGAAATGACAAAGTTAACACTGCACAAGATGACAAACGGGAAAATTAAATGAATTTGTTTAGAGGTGTTGCACAAAATTATTAAACTAAGAAGAAACAGACTGAAGGAGGAGCAAACGGTGGAATCATTTAAATTACTTACATTACATGATGCAGTACAAGAGGCAATAGGATATTGTGAAGAGAAAAGAAATAAGAAAGAATGGGCTACAAAAATTGTTGGAGAAAATTGAAGTGAATAAGTACAGAATAAGAAAATTTTATTGACAAAAAGTTAAAAAATAACCTCTGAAGACAAGATAAAGCAAGAGAAAGTATGAAAAAATTATGACATGAAATAGAAGAACTAGGAAGAACATGTATATCTGATGTTCAGTCCAGTAAGAATGACGAAAGTTGACTTAAAGGAAAACAGGTCAGTCGATTATTAGAATATGCGAATGATAATCGCTCTCTTAGATTGGAATGAAAATTTCGAAACAGTTCACTAAACACACAAGAAGAATCAGAAATAAGCGACGGCGGTAAAGGGTTCAATATACTTTCAGAATAATTAGAACAATCTAAGTGAAATAAGAAATTGTAAAGCGATGGTAGTGGATGCTATCCTGATCTATTTAAAATAAAGAACGAGAGAAAGGGAAAACTGATATACTACAAATCTGTAACGAAAGTCAAGAATCAGAAGAATGGCCAAGTGATGTTATAGAAACAAATGACAATCCTTTGGTAAAGAAGAATAATGTAAGAAGATGAACATGTAAAGATTACCGAATTATCATCGACTTGATAGTGCACTCAATGAAGACTCTTCTGTACGAATATTGAACAGAAATTATACAGTGAACAAATGCAGAAACTGGAGAATAACAGTTTGGATTTCGATAAGGAAAGGAAACAAGGGACAAAACATAGAGTAAAAACGTGTAGCATTAATTGATTTCGAGAAGGCATTCGATCGAGTCGTCTGGAAAATCCTGCTGCAAGTATTCAAAAAGGCAGCAAGATGTAGACTTAGAATGAATCAATATTTAAATCAGGGAATTACGGACAAAATAGAGGATAAACTAAAACATACGAAGGAGTAAGACAGGGATGTTGCCTCACACCCACTTAATTTAATGTATGTCTAGAAGAGGCTGTAAAAACTTCAATAACGAAGAGGAGTTCAGTTGGGAAAATAAGTATCAAAACGCATAGATCTGAAGAGGATATGTTCTCTTGCAAGAATGAAATGTCGCTGAACAAGATGTTAATAAGCAGAGAACAGCCTATGGGAAATGAGGATAAACGTACATGAAACTAAAGGAATTGTAACTGGAACACACAAAACCGGAAAGTATATAAAGGAAATATTGGAAGTAAATATATGAAGTGTGATAGAAATTAGGTGAAAACAGTATTGAAGATAGAGACGTTGAGTAATAAGAAAATACTTTTCTGCGAACCGACTAACAATAAGTTGATCAAAATATAGGGAGTATTAAATGATACAGAGCCAAAATGTGTATTCTACGAAAGACTGAAAAAAAAATGATGTCTGCTGGCGTGAAGGAGAATAGAAAAATCAGGTGGACAGAGAAGATACGCAATGAAATGCTGAAGAGATTGAACGGGAGATATACAACGCTGGAGATAATAAAAAGAGAAAAAGAACCTGGATAAAACATTGGTAACGCAGAGATTCTATAGTGAAGTGAAAAAGAGAAATGGAAGAAGATGATGGCAATTTTTGACAGCATTAAGAGAGATAAATCATACGCTAGGACAAAAATTAAAGCGCAGCAGCGGGAAGAATAGAAGCTTTAACTTTCCTTGAAGAACAAGCTGCTTTCAACAGTTCACATGAATATTCTGAATGAGAATTCTTCACAGCACCCAGTATTATAAAACCACAGAGAAGATATTCTTGAAAGTGGATTCAACGTTTATGTACAATTTTCTGTTGAGGTTCACTGACATGCACAGTACGTTCCATGTTCATACGGGACATGTGTCACAACGGGACATACTGTATCTACTGGAAATCTGAACAATCTAAATTCAAATTTAAATTGTTTGAATCATTCTGCGATTACACTATCGAATATCGGTTGAATATCCTGTTGATAATACCCGGATTGGAACAGAGTCGCAAAAAAATCCACATAATCAATATTCTAATAGTTTTTCCTGTCCTTAAGGTCTTCTTTAAATTAAAAAATTGAAAAATATCATCCTTCTCATTAAAGTACCATAACCACAATTTTAGTACAAAACATGTGAATTTTCATGTTCGTATTCTACCATCAGAATTGAACTAAGAGAAACTTTCATTAATACGTTCAATCAAGCAACGTAGCGTCATTTCTCTACTGTTCACTGTTAGCCTTTATCTAGCGCTTAACGTTTCTTTTTTCTTGGATGTCACAATCCATTTATGTTTGACTGTATCATTTACGCACAGAAGAACACGATACATTGTTGTTGATAATATCACTCTCAATAACGCTATGATTTTGATTGAAAGAAAGAGTGTTAGAGATCAAAATACAGTTAACTCAAATGAATCTTTTCGTAACAGGTTCCATACATTTATTGCAAATCAGATGCCAGAAGATCTTCATTTCATTTTTCCATAGTAACGTTGATAAAATATCATATGTTCATTACTAGAGACGATACATGCAAGTTATGATTTTGAGTGCTGACTAAAACACAATGTCGCTTTAAAGCGTTCACGGTTAAATCGATATCTTTCTATTTAAGATACTTCTTGCTCTGAATATGTTAGGTATGGTTTTTGTATAATTGAAACAACTCTAAGGAACAGTAGCTTTTTAACATCATCATCTTAACCCTCTTCCTAAATTTCGAATTACTTCTCCATTAAATTATCCACTTTACACACAACAGCGCTTTAATGTGATTTGTTTCTAATAATTCACTTGAACTAGGATACGGTGACTCTATTTCACTCAGTTCTCACTAAAGATATTCTTCAGTAAGTACACCACTGTCACATCGTTTATTATCATACGGTTAGATGTGTGGGCATACCACAGAACATCTTCAATAGAAAATGGAGTTTAGAATGTTGAAAATACGTTACTACAAATTAACCATAACTCGCAACGTATATCTTCTGAGTTGATATACTTAATTTCCCACTGAATACATATCTGTATTTCCACATTATTAGATTTGTGCTGTTTCTATTATTACTTCTTCCAAATCACTTTGCTAACTCAAAGTTTCTCCGGTTCAAAACATTACCTAACTAACATAAGGCTTCGGTAACTGAGGTAGCACCAGCCTTTACAACGTTACGCATCGATCAAATCAATGCTTATTTAAAACACTGACTTGTGTACACTAAATTATTACTTCTCTCAATATCAACACCTCAATTAACAATTTGAAATTATCTAAAGAGATAGTAAAATGTATCTATATTCACAAAAATTGAAATGATAACGTATATGAAGTATCAAAATTAAAAGTAAAAACTATAATATTCTCCTAATACGACATACATCTATCACCGCGAAAGTAAAAAAAGAGAGAACGAAATACTTTGAACCACGAAATCTTAATTCAGATAACTGTAAACATGAACCCCGAATAAATAGCACTTCAATTTTTAAAATAACATTACTCGCGAATGAAATAACTAAAGTAAGCGATTTTATGCAGTAATATTTAATTTAGTTAACTTCGAATGAACTGTGTAGAGTGATTGTATTACTTCATAATTACTAAACATAATTTTCTTCGTCTGTCATTTGCATACACTGTACAAGAAGTACATTAGAATTAAAGTTATCGTAAACCTTAACTTAAAAAAAATGTTATTTTGTGTTTCAACCTATAATCTCTCCCATTATTTTCTTAAATATTCCTTTAAAATCCAAGTTTAAATAGATTTAAGAGCAAAGTTTAGGTTAAATAACCTAAAATGTTCTTTTAATCTTTGTAAAATTCTTCCACAAAAATGCAGAAAGAAGGCTCTGCTTAAAATATTTTCGTAAAATACTACCATAACGAAATTGCTTTCGAGCTATCAACCAGCAGCAGAAAATTATATTTTAGAAACGAACGCTTTGATAATTTTTCAGTTTTTATTCTCCCTGAGCAGACAAAAGTCGCTTATTCTGGACAGTATTTATGAATGAAATATTTCTGTTAGTATTATTTTTAATCAATCCACAGAAAAACGCCTATTTAACTTCAGCATCTCTGGATGTATGAACTTCGACATAATGACGAACTCGAACAAGAACACTTATATCACAAATATGTGTGTGATTGTAAAGTATTGTAACTAAGCTGGAACGTGTAGTACTGTACTGAGTTGTTTTTGTAAGTAGCATTCGAAAACTCAAAATATTTCTGACATGTAATCTTTATAAAATCAAGAAGCTCGATCGAACATAAAGAGACATCGGAGAAAACTGCAATAGTCAACAAATATATTAGATGTTTAAAAATTATTTTTCTTGCAATAAACAATGCAAATATTAACTCTTACAACTAAACTACAGCGTACACTATCCTTAATTCAATTCACAAAGGCGCAATAAGTTTAGAATTTTCCTAAATTATGTAAAAATTAATTAAAACAATAAAAATGAGCCAAAACTTGTACGCCAAATATACAGAACATACTGTAACATTTCACCGCGCCATGAAAAAAGCAAATCTATATTTTACATCTCATTGATTTATTATACTTTCAATATCAAACAAATCTTGTATAATGAATTGCCAATTAGTTCAATATCTTTCGTAGTATAGGTAAATCAATTTAATTCGACTTCTTTATTCTTTCGACTTACCTTTTTGGTGTTGTTCTCTTTTCACAATTCAGAATAAAAATATATAACGAGAGAATGATCTATCACAAGAACACTGTGTCTATATGAAAGGAACAGACTTGAATAACAGGATGAGCTTAAGGAACTATTTCTAACATGTGAGGAAATAGCACGAGAACTGGTTTCAGAAACCTTACGTGACGGCTGTCCTCCTTTTAGATCGCAGAAGCAGGGTCGGATTAGCATGTTATGAAATTGTATTAGTGAACTGAGGAAGACTACAACTTAGAGGGTTTCTTAAGAATTTGGTTTCTTTTTTTTTTCCAGTGTCTGAAGTTCTTCGTTTTTCCTGACATTTAAAAAGTACGTGAAACAACAACGGAAAGACAAGGAAAAGAAACAAGTCCAGAATTAGCTGCTCTGATCAATGTTGAACACTTGTTAATATTATCTATTTGCACTCTATTAAAACTTCCACAGCTACAGCACGATCCATTTTTGCCTTAAATGATATTGATGAAACAATTTAAAATCTCAAATTTACGACTAGATGATTCTTAAAATTGATTACATAATTCAGTTCCTTAATTCATTTTCTTACAAAATCAAAATGTATTGCTTCAGTAATAAGTGTCTCACAATGGACTTCCCGTTACGTATTCTATCTTCGTAATGCCATGGTATATCTCCTTGTAGATAGCTTTAAATCTTACTGCATTTGCGTTTTTATCTTCCACACAGACACACAAACCCAACCATCCTGCCTTCTTCAACAGTACCTTCCACTCCACTTTTACTTATGTCAAATATAATCCACTCAACACGGCTTTTATTCTGACGTTTCTAGTTTTACTGTATATTCAGTTTCAGAAACAGACTTCCTGGACCTTTCATTGAAAAACTTGCTCCTCTTCCGGGTATACTAATTCTGATCAGCTTCATAAGGAACTATTCTTTTTTTTTAATTTCTTTTTTTTAAATTCTTCATTGGTAAAGTTTTACATTCACCCAAAAATAATGACATAATTATACTATATGATTTTGTGTTTGATAACATAACTAGCTGTGATTGGTTCCGAGACTTGGAGTAAAGACAGAACATTAATAAAAGTTACAATTTACTGCATCAAACTTCGAATTGAACTGTTTCAACATCGCTTTCGTTTCGTTATGTAATTAGATGTACCCTTTAGGGATATGCTTTCCATACCAGCAAAGAATAAATAATAAGCTTTTGGAATTCACCACGTATTAATTAATTTAACTGTAATCCTATTACAATTATTTTATGACTAAGCCCTTGAGAGTAGTCTTCATTATACATTGACCACTGGCTGGAATCGATTTCACTGTTCTCAAGTGATGTACAAACAATCAGTTGAGTTTTACAAACATAGAATAATGAAATATTTTACTGAAATATTGATACAGCACACTCTGACGCCATGTTTGTTTACATTCCACCGTTCTCAGGTGACGTCACATGCTCACTTCCCACTATATGCTCGTCTTCTGGGCAGTTTGCTCCTGTTCACGCCTTCCCTGCAAGTTTTTTCACTCTTTAACAACACGGATTAGTCCAGTGAATTTGACGAAATATTTTAAATTGATATTTTTTTTGGCGTGTCCTACATTAATTTTATTTATTTTATTATTTCGTTATATTGTTTTTCACTTTTCTTAAACATGTCCATAACGGCGAAAATTTGCTGCTATTCATATTCGTACAATGTATCTCTATTATTAAGCTTTTTTCTTTTGTAAGGTAGTCTAGCCGTTCCTCGTTACCGTTCTCTCTGAAGCCATTTTCACTTCTTTTACGTTATTATGCCTTCTTGGAGAAAGTCAGTCACGATTTTATTTCTGTATATATACTTAGTTTTGAAAATCTCTACGAGGTAAACTTCAGATAAGAAAAATCTGACCCATTGGAAAGTTCAAAAGAGAAACGATAATTATATTATCTAAAACTTTTATTGCACAACATATAAATAACGAGAAATAGGAGCTTTTTTTCTGACGGAAAGAACAACATATTTACTTGATCTTGTATGTGTTAATCAGTACAATAAGTCCTGTTTTTTTATCAGTGTCTACTATTTTTTGTATCGTAACTCTAAAATTAACCTGCATTCTGACACCTAAGGTATCTAAAGCATTGATATTACATCTGTTGACTCTGGTGTCATCCTTAAGACCTTTCTTGTTGCATCAATTCTTTTAAGTGAAGGTTTGCAGAAACACAACAGAAGACAATAAAATCTTCTGTTTTAATTTATAAAGACAATTTAACTTTGAATTATCACAGAGTAGAGAAAATAAGTATATATAAAATACCCTTATATGTACATTGTTAAACACCATTAGCCACTTATAAAAGACTAAATTACTACTATTTGAATTTTTATTAATACTTATGCAAGAAGACGATTTGTTTTTGTAAATACTAATATTACATCCATCATCCTGTAAAACGTACGTAGAAACTCTTCGTTGAATCACTGCTTTGCCAGAAGAATAATTATTGTATAAATTGTCTAAAATTTATCTATTGTATAAATACTACTATATCTAAAATTTACTGTACTTAAAACTATCTACAATTATCTCAGCTTTCATAGAATGTAAATTCACCTTAGATGCCATAGAAGAAGAAAAAATCCAGGTACTGAAGTTATATCTTCATAAGAACAAATTATCCTTCATACATATTTTATACTACAGATAATACAAATGACAGACCAACTTTCAATTTCTGTAGAAATTTTCTATTGTAGCACTACACAAATCATTCCAAGTATCGAAACCGTTTTAATATCAGTTCTACTCAAATAATGCCCAGTCCCCACAGGTACTCTATTCACGGACCGATTCACCGACCGACTATATAACTCGTTCGACATTTCGCAGTTTTGATCACATGCTATTCTCGAATGATATGCCAAGTCACCAGTTGATCTTTACAACATCAAACAAAATTAACCACAAGACAAATAATAATTTCAAAAACAAACACAAAAAAAGAAGCAATAGATAAATAAAGATTTCTTCCTACCTGGAACAGATGAGAGGTCCTCTGGTCGAGCACTGAGGTCAAGATCATCAGACCGCCACGTTTCGGACTCGGCAAGAAGGGCAGCTTCCTCCACGGAAGTATCAGCCCCTAAAACACAATTAAAGGAAATTCGTGCAATTGAACTTACAGTAGTGTGATATTCTTTATTTAGAAATGAACCAGCACTGCCTATAAAGCGTTTCTAAGTGTAAAACAAGAGCACAACAAGCAAATTCTGGTTAACATCTTCTGTATAGTTAGGGAATTAAATAGGAAGTCACTGTTAGATCTTTGATTACACAATTCATCCTAAAATTAAGGGATCTGATTATAGCGGAACGACATTTTTCTTCTAATTTTTGTTCAAAATACATTTCTTAGTTCACATCGTTTCAAATATGAATAATACTAATTACAAATATAGAAACAGAGAATTCAATTTCACCCCAAGTTCAGTGCAGAAAAATCCAACGAAGTAAGTGTAAATAACTTCACACAAATAAAATCCAATATAACAACTTAATTATATTAGTGCATTACGGAATCAATTATTTTGCATAAAAATAGAGTGAAACGAATTCTTAAAGTACCAAGGCTAAAAATTCAAGTGTACTGCCAACCATTTTCCCAAATTCGAAGAGATCATGCACAGAAACACAAAATAAAAATTATAATTCTTGAACCTATTTACCACAACTGTTTTCCACATATTAAGTTGAGTTTCCACATACCAACTCAGTTTCGTAGTTTGCACGAAAAATTACATATGTATGAATGAATTTAATTACGGCCTCCATATGCATTATCTACATACATTTGTTTGCAACCGAAAACGAGTTAAAAATGTATTAAAATGGATTCAGAGCTCTACAATGACAGAACATTCAGCAAACAAACCTTCTGAAGGCGGCTCCAAACATAGTTGTAAGCACAGAGCCTTATCTACTAAGCATCTATATTATTCTGTAATAACACATGTGTTTCTTAGCTAGATCTGAAGCGTCATGTATATATATTTTTAATAACTGGCGCTGAACATGTACGATTAAAGAAATTTTAAAGTAATATTTAATCATGGCACTTCCCGTCCTTCACCACAGCTGAAAGCAGAGAGTACCACAAACGGCATCTGGAGTGTGCAGCGAGTGTTATCTCTAATTTGTAACCTTAAATAAAAATAACGTTTTATAAATTCTTTGAACGTAATAATTTAAGAAAGCACATCCGTCATATGTAGCTTATATACAAGTCTAAGTTGTTATTGAATTTTATGTCTGAAGAATCTACCGTTACAAGATTTTATGACAACGTCTTACGCTTATTGCAGTCTTTGAAGTCATCTCAAGCTCTTCAAAGACCGATGGAGCTTTTCCTATTGACTGACTGTAAATCGTGCCTCATTACATTATTTCATAAGCTATACAAGAATGAAACCTCCGACTTGTAACGTTTCAAGTATATAAGAACAGTTTCTAGTAGATTCCTCCAGAAAAATATCTTCTACCACCGTTTATTGAAATAAATGGTTGGAATAATACTTGTTTAAATGGTCTCTTCAGTTACTTCACCCGTTATCATTTTGAGAAAGTTATATTAAGGAAATGACTATATCGTTCTCAAAAGTTTCTCTTTTTTTCTGTTTTATGCGACAAAGTGTATGGTATAAATGTCGGGACTCAAAGGAAAAATGCCAACTTGCCAGTGTTATATCAGCTCCAGAACGCAATTGGAAATAATTAATTTCAACATGATGATACCTATTTATTGTATTGTCTCGAAGTATCTACTCGATCTAAGAATAATATCAATAAGAGGTGTCACAAACAATTTCAAATCAATCTGTAAACAACGAAGCATAAAATCATGTCGATTATGTTGTTTCAAAAGATGGTGGCACTACCTTCTCACACCAACGAATAAACAACACAATAATGACGTATTCGATGTCTCGCTCTGTCTCTTACTTTAGTTCGTGGTGTCACATTAAGCATTATTATTATTGTGTTAACGAAGGCCGTGATAGTATGTAAATGTATATTGAGTTGACTTTTATTAAAGGTCTTTAGGCAACTTTGGCTCAGGCCATATGAATGATGATGGGAGAGCTGGTGAAATGAAGAAAGTAGAATGAAACGGGAGAATCTCGAGAAAAACCACGCACACGGTGTTTGTCCACCACAAAAAGTGGAATCGAACCGAGGATACCACACACCAGAGGTGAGCGCTCTACCAGTGAACCAAAGTAATGTATGTATCAATTACATAGAGAAACATCGAATGCTAGTTTTAGTAGTAGGTAACCTGAGCATGACATATGTATCTTAATTAGAGTTTCTCAAATGTGAGCACTCGAATTGAATTTTCGCAATATTGATTTTATATTTGCCTATCAGTAATACAAGAATGCCCAGCTACCTTTAACATAAACTGGAATAACATCTGATTAACTTTAAAGCAACTGCGACAGGATGTACAAAAGAAGACAGTCTCAAACGAGTGCAATTCACCGCATATATTTTGGTGCAATGTCCATCAAAATGTTATATCCATAAAGACTTATTGTTTCCATCACGATTCTGAGAATTTACCAAACCACGGTGATGTGCGTAGGACCCTTCAGTACTTTTCGTAAAAAATACAGAAAAAATCCTCCCTAGTCAAAATTTTGAAGTTACATTAAGGATCGCACTAAAGGAGAAAAGTTTAAAGAATTTTCCTGTGAAAAATCAAAATTGACCTAACCTATAACTAAATTCAGAATTCTCTTAATTTGAGCGAAAATTCTATTGTATCGATTATATTTTAATTGAATCTAAGATATATTTAATTTAAATACAACTACTTCTTTCCTAGCATTCCTGTAAAAGTTTTTGACATTAATTTGTTTTTGAAATTCTTTAAGATGAACGGTGTGCGAAGTAAGTGAGGAGCAATAACAAGCATTCCTTCCTTTATTATTATTATTATTCAAAGGTATTGGATGATACAAGAACTTATTTTAAATTACAATACCATAAAGGTAATTATTATAATTTATATCAGCAAATCAAAAATACAGATTGGACTAATATTTTATTAGCATCAAATATTGAGGAAGTAGCAACATATGTTGAACATGTTATTCGTAAAGCAATTACTGATAATATTCAAAGGTAAAAAGGATTAAATCTAGTTATCCATCTTGGTTTCGAATGGAATTAATTAAGGTTATGCAAAGGAAAGTAAAATATCATAAGCAATACAAACAAACAAATGATGTTAACCACTATACTATATTTTCTTTTTTGCGTAAGCAATCCAAGTCTTTAATTAAACGTGATATTTGGATAAAAGACAGAATGAGTTTAAAAATGATCCAAAAAAGTTTTGGAAATATCTGGGTAAATTTACCAAAAAATCTAACATCTTAGATGGAATATTTGTTAAAGATTAATATATTAATGATAAGGAAAAATTAGCAAATTGTTTTGGTAAATTATTTGAGTCTATTTACCAACATACGCAAAAATATTAATGATAAAGTCAATAGTGAACAGTATTCTAATGGGAATTTAAATCATAATAACATGAGTGTTACAGTAATTACTGTCAATGATGTTCTGAATGCAATCAAATCCTTGCGAACCAAAATTTCTTTGGGATTAGATGAAATACCCATATTTATAATGAAGGGAATAAGCGAAATAATTGCTACTGTTTTGGCATCATTATTAAATAAACTGGAGTATAATAGTAGGTATCTTTTCTAAAATTTGGAAAATTTCCTTAGTATGTCCTATTCATAAAAAAGATGGTAAGAAATTAGAAGATTACAGACCTATTTCAATAATTAGTGTTACTCATTATGTTTCTTTATAATATTTACTTTGGGCACAATCATTAAGAACAAAAATATTGTATACGTATTTACTTAGACGCCATAATTTGTCGAAGTATATAACTTATCCTTTCATACACAATATTGAAATTAGCGAGACAGAAATGGGAAACAGAGTTGTGGTAAAATATAACTGTTCAGAAAAATATAAAAATTACATGCATCAGTACTTAACATTATGACACGGGAAGAAAGACAAAACGATACGGAAGAACAGAAATCCTCTCTAGTCATTCATCAAGTCATATATTACTACAATAAATCTTGCAATTCCAAAAGCATTTTGAGTCTTTTATTTTAAATCAATCTCATTATTAATTTATGGCCTTTAGGCATCTTTGGCTCAGGCCGTGGTAGGATAGAGGAGATAATGGAGAAGGTAGCGGGTAGGGCCTTATTTAGGGTGCCATCCCGGCATTCGCCTGGTGAAACTGAGGGAAACCCTGGAAAATCTTGGATAGGATGGTCGGCCGTGGGGTTCGAACCCAGACGCCTATCCATTGCTAATCCAGAGTCCTCGGCGTTACCGCCTGGACCACGAGGGCTGGGTACATTTGTCAATCATGAAAGAAACGTGTATAATAATATGACAAGTTTAGAACCTTCAATTTTATCATATCAAGAACTTTAATATTACAAGTGGCATAAAACTGTAATTAATCTAATAATGGTTAATAAGCAAAGCTTAGAAAAACTTTGTGTGTCGTGCTAAGATGATTTTAAAAATTAAAAGCATTAAGTAAAAGTGAAATCGATTTATACGTGTAAATTTTATACGAGAGATTCTAACTTATGTATTGTTTGCAGTTCTGGATTATTACCTTTTCCGTAATACATACGTATTTGCAAAATCTACTAAATCTGCGAAACAAGAAAGAAATCACACTAGTGTTAAATTTTTTCAAAATATTGGAAATCCTTGCGTTTTCCAGGAAATCATATAAATTTAGAAAGACGGTAATAAATGCAAGTAGTTGTACTTGTTGTCTGAAAAAGGATCGACCTCTAATAAATTAGCATTCTAATTACAATATTCATAAAGTAATATTTGATCAATGCAGGTCATTTTAATACGTAATAAGTAAATCCTAGACTACTGGTTACTAAATCATTATGTAAAACATATGTATTGAATGTTTTAATCACACTAAATCTGGGGTTTCTTTAAAACTTTATTATCACTTTCCTACTTTCTAGTCATACCTGTATGTGATACAAACAAATCAAAAAAAAAAAAAAATTAAACGTAATAGAATTATTTTTAAAACTGTTTTAGAGTTTAGATAATTCAAAACTATAATGAAGAAAAGTATACGAAATTAATGTAGAAGAAGCAACAAGAAATATTCAGGAACACAAAGGATTTAAACGAAAACTACCACACTGTAAATCCACAAATACAGATAAAAATGAAAGTATTTAGGTGAAGAGAACAGATAGTGAAATTCAAAATAACAACTCATACGAGTTGTACATTTTCCATCGTGAGAGAAACGAATACTTACTTACATTTTATATTGAATGGCTTTTCCTTTCATTTGAAATTTACTTAATCCACACCTTGGGTTTTCTATACACACACACACACTTTCACATACATTACATGCACATTATAAATACAAAAGCCCTACTTAAAAAAAAAGAATATATAAAATAGTTCTATCAGAAACCAAGGGTACCTTGAACGAGAGATGTTGTAGTGGTAACGGTCGTTTGCCTAACTGTTGTACCATCAGGTGTTACATATTCACTGCGATCCTCGTGGACAACGGTTTTCCCAGCCGGAAATTCTTGATTGTCTTTCAAGCCCACCACTTGCAAATGGGAGGAATAAGAAATGTTAATCTACAGATCACATTAATATTAATCACAATGAATAATCGTACTTTTAAAGAAAACAGAAACATAACAAAAAGAGCTTTGTGTTTGTGTTAAATCTTGCCAAGATGGGACAAAAGCAGTGTTAGTAATATATTTTTCAGGTATCAGTTTCTAAAATAAATTAAGCCAGCTTAATAAAACACATAAAATTTAATACGTATTTTTCTAAGAAAATTCCTCCGACAAACTTCAGTCCTCTCAAGACGGTAACAAGAATTTTTTTTTTTTAACCACACAAAATATTAATTTCTAACCTCAATATTTTTACATAATTATTCGATGATCATATATGATTTTTCCTTCATATACACAATAATTCTTGCTTAATAACAAAAATTAACGTAAATATATATAATTAAATACATGAAACATTTTAGTACATGTCCATAAGAAAAATCTATATTTTAGAAATTGCAATAAAAACATGAATTTACAGAAATGCCATTAGTAATGTCGGGAAATATAAAAAAAAAATTAATTTACATTAATCATTGAACATATTCATTTTAAGAGTTTTTACAGAGAAAGCAGAATGTAATAAACTATGTCGATTCAAGAATAGTTTTCTAATAATAATAATAATAATAATAATAATAATAATAATAATAATAATAATAATCAATTACTTTCATGTTAAGTCAAAACTGCGGACATCGTAGATACATTATTTGCTGCAAAATAAATTAAAATAACATCCTTGATCATAATCTTTGATATAAAAATTAAATACTTTTCAGAGATCTTAAAGTACAATTAAGTGTCCCACAAATACAACATTACTGTAGCTACAGAACACAATTCAGCACTACTTTCAGCAATATATCGAACAGTAGCATGTATGTATCAGGAACATCAAAAAGACGTATAAAACGAACATTAGAAAATCACATATTAGGTATTTAGCTAATAAACAGCGATTTTTATGTTTGAGTGAACAATAGTATTATGGCTGATTTTTACAAAATAACTTTCTACTGCCAACGCCTGAAAATTTAGTGCTGTACACAGAAATCTTACGGAAGAAATTTTAAAAGAAAACTCCACATAACAAAATGTCATACTGCAGAGAAAGGAGTATGTTGAATAAATACACCCAGTGATAAAACATATTTTCCATTTCTTGATAACAAATTCAATTACAACATTACAACAGTTGCAGAATGGGAATTTCCCAAGAATGTGTTAAAGACAATAAATATATTTAGTTGTAATACAAAAGAAAGCTTATATGCTTACAAATATTTGTTAGTTTGTTGAGTAAATGTTTCTTGTAGTTGACTATAATCAAATATACGTTTTACATTTTGCATGTACTCTACATTAAATTTAGTTGAAGCAATAACATGAGGTAAAAATCTCAAAGTAATTTCTTTCTATTCAAGATTTATTTAATTGAAAGAAAAAAAAAGAGATTTGTATTTAAAAATCTTTCTTTCGCCTCTTAGAATTGCACGTTTGTAAACGATTCTATGTATATAAACTTTCACACCATTTCTACCTTCGCAATATACTAAATCCTGTATTTTTTAACGATATAGTTAACGCTCTGAAGTTCAATTTTGTTTTGAACACGATCTCATATAATTAAATATAAAAATAAGTTCATCCTCTCTTTTTACTAACTTTCTCCGATTAAAGCATAGAACACTAGTTTTTCTCATCCCGTAGTAAATATAAATGAATGTAAAACCTAGAAACGGGCCAATTATAATCTTAGCCAGTAAAACCCTGTGAAGCAAAACACTGGAGAGATTTACCCTAGAAATTTCCTTTACCAGGGAAAATTACAAATATGAAAGAAAACAGCTTCTACATGTAACAATTTAGTAACTGCAAATTAAATTCTTACTTTTCATATATTATTTTTATGTTTTTGTACTACTTTTAAAAAGGACACACACCTATACAATAAATTAAAATAAAAAAAAAACAACTCTATTCTATCAGTCCTGATTCTCATCAACGTATGTCTGAATTGCATCTACACGTAAAAATCAATAGTCACATAGTTAAAAGTTTTAACAGTAAACTGATTATAGTTCTTACAACGAAACTATATTTGTGCAATCTACCGTCAGTTTTCACTAACTTTAGAGCCATCTGGAAAGTTTATAACTTTAATAACTAAATTAAACTGTTCATATTATTGCAAATATATTAATCAAAATAACGACGTAAGTTCAAACTAACTTGAAATTGTTCAACATCTGTACTACATAAGATAAGATAAAACTACAATTTGTATTACAAGTTCATTTTAATGTCCAGTACTTTACTTTCTATTTTGTTTTGTTTGTTAAGAAATTTTCACTCTGAGTCTGATTATGTAATTTATAGTTAACAATAACATTTTTCGCATATTTACATTGTCCATACTGTAAAAAAGATAGTAAAAATAAATATATTACTCTTATAAAAATAAGTATATTGTTCTTCTACATAGTCTTAAAAATTAAAATATTACTTTTAGTAATTCGTATGAACTGTATTCATTTAAAAAGCGGAAACAACGTTTAATGAAATATTCTTATTCCGTGGATATATAATTTTAAATGTCAGAGAAATACTGCTCCTGCTAAAGTAAATAATATTCTACAGCACTGATCACAGTTTTAGAACCATTACTGTGGTGGTGTATCTTTGCTAGTCGTGTTTGCTAGAAATGCTAAATTGTAAAGTACTGTCCCATTCTCTGAAATAGTTATTTATTTGAACCAAACAAAGTTGTCAATTTAGTCAAACAACCCATGTCTTCATTAGAAGAAGTTGCTAGAGCGTAAAGCAAGCTTAAGCACACGCCCATCTGCACGGAGAACACTGTTCAATTTCAAGCACAGTTACAAGTATTTCTTTTATTATTATTTTCATACTTGTCCCAATAATCTACAATATTACTTTTCTAAGATTGACAAACCAGTACTGTACTTCTTCCTTCTTCTGAGTTGTTATATAATGAGAAATAGCATGTACCAAAGGTTTGATAAAGTCATTGAACAGATAGGTTGCATTAATAATGAATCTAAATGTAGACTCGTAAAGAAAATACTCTGAAGTTCCCTTTTTGACATAAATTTACTTGATTAGCAGTAATAATAATAATAATAATATTTGTATAATTTTTCAGTCAGAACAGCGAATTAATTAAAAAAAGATCCTTAAATTTCTCTCTAACTTATACATAATTGTTTTTGATAGTACTTTTTTGCTCATTTACATTTTGAAACTATTAACAACAATATATTTGCATTTACAATTTCTTATGATGCCTCATGCACTACTTTATTTGAATGTCATATTCATAAGTTTGGGAAACGTTTTACGTGTTCGTAATGAATTCGTATTTTTATACAAGAACATACATGAAGCAAAACAGGAATTAGTGAATGTTAAAGTACATAATCACTAGCAAACAAATATATATAATAATGAATATTTCATTTTCAGCAATGCTATTTATTCAGGTTACATATATTTTTCTAAAGTTTGATAAATGAAAAATATATTCGACTTTTTAGAATAAGGATGATCCCTTCAAATTATACCAATTTTTTAAAACATACAATCTGGTAATGAATCATATTTCTGCCGTATTCAAACAGCAAAATTAAAATGTAATGTTTTCATAGTAATTCTTTCGTAGTTTTGATATACTGTATTCCCCTATCCATGTTAAGTTTATTTCTTGTTTTCCTTGAAATAACAAGAAATCCCTACTGTTTGAAACAGCGTCCAACACAAAGCTCTCTAGAAGGCAATACGAAAAAGAGTAACTTACCTCAGGGTCACAGTTATGTAGGGCGCACTCAAATTAGGAAACATTTCCAAAATTCAGCCATTAATTTAAAGAAAATGATAAATAATTTTGCTAAATTGTTGTTGACAAAATTAATGACAGAATATACGTTCTCTCAGATTAATTTCAAAAGGTATTCAGAATAGTTTTGTTTAGCCACTTTCGAAATTTCATTTTGAAACTTTAATATTCTATTTATAATTTTAATATTTTCCAACAAAAACTTACATTTACTTCTTCCGTTGCATATTTTGTATTCTTTACTTTTAACAATTACCGTCGTCCTAAACTTGGACTAAAATATAAGTTTATTCACAGTGATATACCAGCACATTTGAACGTAAAGCATGAATTTGTAGATTGTCTCGCTATATCTCTCTCAGATGAATAAGACAAAAACCGGAAAAGTGCGCTAGTAAATAGGTTAACAGTTTTTACGTTTTGATTTTCACTTTCAAAACGTACAAATACTGTTTAAACAGTAAATCAATGATATACAGCAAGTACAAAAAGTTTTTTTTCCTACGAATTTAGACACGCAAAGCAAGGGTTACTTATTCAAGGCATGAATATACATACTAATAGAATATGCACTTTAAATATAGTGAACAGTCCATAGCAAAACATCTGAGAAATAGCTACTTTTACAGAGCTTAAGTTATTCTACTCACATAGAAACAAACTACAGTTAAGATTTATGAACACCCAATCCAATGAAGCTATTCCGGGATATTTGGTTTCACTATTAATAGGCACTCTGATAAAGTACTTTAGTTAAAATAAGACTTTACGTACATGTTGTACCGAAATAATTAGCTTAAGACAGAGAAATTTCACAATCAATTTGCAAATCCCATCTTTGAACTATTTCCGAAGTAATTGTTTGTTAATTTTTTTAACGCATTTTCAAAGCAGGAGTATGATCTTATGTTGAAAATGGTATCTACAAAGCCACAAAAGATACCACAGTTTATCCAGATACTAGATACAATGTTTACTAGATGCAAAAAATGTATACTCTACTTCTATCTGATACGTAAATTGATTTTCTTAATTATTTTCAGACGAATCAACAGAGACAGTACATCAGCATAGCATTTACTTTAGAGGATTATGTTGTACAAAACTCGGAAAGATTTCATAGAATAAGAATCTTTTTATAAGGTACCGTAACAAAAATTAGGAACATTTACAGCTTCACAACAAATTTCGTAAACCAGTATTCAGCAGTCTGTTCTCCATACGCATTTATAACTTAAATGATTTGTTTAATTTATTTTATGAACACCAAACTAACAAATCATTGTTTACTTTGTGAATGAACTACACCATTTTAACGTTACATATTTATACAATTCATATACTTGCGAAAGTTTGACAAATTAAAATTCTTGATGTCGATAAAGGACTCGCTTATCAAATAACATTAAATTAAATTATCTTTAAAACAACACATTAATATTTCATTTAAATGGTACTTTTCTTCTTCTTTAAAAAAAACAGCAAACAAACAATCAAGCTTGTTTGTGTAAATTATCATGTGTCACGAAAAGTTCATTTTATGAAAGAAAGAAGATACACTGTATTTCTTTGAATAGTACATTTCGCTTCAAATTAATACGTTCCACTAGAAAACCAGAACTTAAGATGTTTCTCTTTTCATAAGCCTTGTTAACATTAGATTGAGCTCACGGAGTAACTATTTCATGAAAGCTTTGTTATTGAACGAGTAAAACAGAAATTTATTTTCCATACTTACAAAAATTGCAGTTATAAAACACACCTAGTAAGATTTTTAGTCAGGTAGTTAATTTTTATTTACAGTAAGTTCTGATAGTTGCCCAAAAATGATATTTCGCAGTTGTTCATTCGGTTTCCTTACAATTCTCTGACTACCAACTGACAGAAATGCAACTGTTTATCACAGATGCTAGTTGAAACTAACAATTCTACGGAATTCGATACTTTTGTAACTATAGTTTATTAATCAAAATTTTATTCTGTACGATGCAAATAGTTGTATCAAATCAAACAGTAATGGAGTACTGCAAGGTAATGTTTTATATATTTTTTTTAAAAAAAAGGAACTTCTTTTTAAATAAATTGCACTCAAAGAAAGTGGAAAAATTATAATATCATTGTACCCATTAAGTTTCGGAAAGATATTTATGTTTTCCTTATATAGCTATAATTTTAAACTTTGACATATTAAACAGGTCACCGAAAGTTACATCAACTTATCAATTTCATTACCAAGATTAGTGACTATGAATTCTTGAAATTTTCTTCGCCTATAGAAATAATAAATGTACAAATCGATATAGCTATTACGATGTGCATACCAGAAGTCCCAAACGTTTTGCTCTTTTTCAGTATATACAGGTACAGTGAGTGAGTAGATAAATATTCCCATGAGTGAATTAACTTTACGTTTTACCTGACTTTAAGCTATAGCTATTAAAATTTTGACACGTACAACCTTGGTCCGTAGGTGAACAAAAGTTCTCAGTTTCAATTTTTAACATTTGTCTTTGAAGAAAAGCTGTTTATGACGCTGCCCTGTCTTTTTGTTTCTAGAATGAATAGAATAATAAAGGTTTCATTTATTGTGATCAATGACTCCAATAATTGGCCATTGGTAGCACAGTTCCTTGTAAGAAGACCACGGAAATTGTCAAAGAAGAGGGCTGCTTTTTTTTCGTCCGAATATCAAGGAACCTAACATGTATAGATCTTGAATAGCTTTAGATGTTCTGTCAATTTTTTTCGACAGTGACATTAGAGAATCCTCTATAGTTGTACATATCTTCAACAGTTCTCTCAGCGCATCAACACAAGTGATATTTTCTGCGGTGATGGCAACCATAGAGCGTCCAAACCTTGCTAAGTTTTAAGTTATGACCCACTAATAAATTGACGAACCCACTTCCGAACATTACTGTAATCAAGGACATTACCCTAAAAAAATATTCCACAACTGATGATGATGCTCCTCCACCTTGAAATCCATCGTTTCAAGCCAATGCCAGAAACACCTTTTATTCACACACGAACCCAGAAACCAAAGTTAATGTTACGAGTTTGAAATTTTGCATAGTTACAACTTGTAATAAGTCTCAAGTTCATTTTCACACATAGGATATTTATCAAATAACCGCAGTTTTTTAATAAGTGCAGAACAGTACAGGCCGCTGAAATGCAACTCATATTTCCCCGAATACTCATCAAACTATTTTCTATAATTACAGCAATAAATATAACTTCAAATGTCTTAGTTACAAGATTCAACGAACAACAAAACTATTAATTACAATGAAACAATACTTCAAGAGCAAACCAAAGTACATTAACTCGGTGCCTACGTGCCTAACTAAAATTATTATCTATGGGATTAACAATTAATTAAGAGTACGAACTTGTACACATGTTTTACAGTTGATATAGTTAGCGTAACTTATAATGCGAATATACTAACGCGAAGTTCACAGAGTTTGTTTCAGTTTTGCTCCGGAACAAATGAAGATATTTTCAATTCAGTTCAATTGTAAATTCGAAATCTTATAAAATTCATATTTTGCCTTAAAACTGAAACACAGTTAGACGAAAAAATGTCCAGTT
This sequence comes from Lepisma saccharinum, assembly GCA_022664845.1. Lineage (NCBI taxonomy): Eukaryota > Metazoa > Arthropoda > Insecta > Zygentoma > Lepismatidae > Lepisma > Lepisma saccharinum. The sequence goes on from JAGDQP010001072.1 coordinate 60,750, forward strand.
CCTAATCTTCAATTTATCTAGAGATCACAATAAACATAATTATCTTTAATTTTGAGATTTTTATGAATCTTTCTTTCTTTTACTCTTTTGAAGAAAAAAAAACTAGCTTCTTCTTGAACTGAAATTTCTCACAATTTTTAATTTTATCAATATAAACATTTCTTTTCATCTTAACAATTTGAAACATAGTATTTGTGATACACTTCTAATTAAATACACTAAATATAGCAATTCTCTCAAGACAAAAGCATAGAACCCAAGCTGTTAGTTCTCTACTCAAATATTTAATCTCTAAAATGAATTATAAACAAAAAAGAATCTAAAACAAAAATACAGTGTATTTTACTAGATTTAATTGATTATTTTCTGTCAAAATTCTCTGTTAAATATTCTGAATTCAGCATTATTTATATCACAAAGTACAATAATCTTTAACTACAAGAGAGAAACCTTTTATGTGTCTCAAAAGAACTATTAGGCAAATGAAAGGAAATAACAATACAAACTTACTGAGGCAAATGAAAGGAAATAACAATACAAACTTTTATCATTATGCAGCGTTATGCGAGCTCCTCAATTTTAACCCAAATACAATGCTTTTATAAAAGACTATCTGTGTGATAACATGTTGAAAAATGCACAGAAAAATTAAAGTTTTTCAAATATTCTTTTATCAACTTATATGCTACGGAACTGTATATTTTTTTAAGTCATAAACAAACGTTTTTTGCTGAAAGTTATTCTGTCAGAATGGCACATGCAAAAATCGTTATATACACAAAACGAGCTGAAAAAACTGGAAATATTGAACTACGTCTATTTGTGTTGCTTCTCCGTTTAATGATAAAAGAACTTTATCATTGTAATGTGTAACTGTTCCTCTATCTATTTGAATTTTACCTTGTACTTGCCTTTCCGACCTTTTCCCACCTGTACTGTATGTATACATATAAACAGATATGTGTGATATCAGTAATTTTATATTCAATTTTGCTGTTTTTATAAAATATTACTATCTTTGTCACCTTTCCCATATTTATGGTTTTATGTTCGTACTCGTCTTACTTTAATATTTGCACAACAGACACACAGACCAAAATTCGTCATGTCTAATAAGATTAAGTATTCTGTGTGAAATTTTCTTTCTAGCAGTTCACCGCCCTTTATTCAAGATTTAATGTCTTATTTCTACATAGTCTGATTTTACATTTCACTTATGGTTTTAAATCAAATATAATTAACTAAATAAATGGTTAAGAAGGAACCATAATAACTGTAGTGTCCCTTTGAAAAGTAGATCCTTCGTAAGCAACGTAATGTATTGTCTTCTCTGTGTTTCCTTTTCCAATTCAAACTCTTATGATTTAAATCCACTAGACAACTACTTAATTATTTTTGGAAACATTTTAGAAAGAGCTGTTATACAAGAGCTCTTGTAAGCTTCGAATTTACGCCTCTTAGACAAGATTTTTTCGACTCGAAATCTTTCTAGAAAGATAATTAGTATCATTAAATTTCATTGATAATACAAGATGTATGCGTCAGAAATTAAATGGACAACAAATAAAAGCATGAAGTACTTTTACATTTAGACACAGTATGACTTAATATCTCATACAGCATGCCAGTTAGGAGAATTCTATTTCAAATATGACGGAGCGTCTTTTCCGTCCCTTTTGAATAACTAACAATCTTATAATTTCATCTAGCCTATTGACAACCTTAATACTATTATTATCGTCAGTAGCTCTCATTAGGATAGCAACCCCTAATTAGAAACATAAAAACCACTTCTCCGTAATAGCATTTAATTACATTTGATACTTTTAATAGCTGAGCCCTTAGGCTTACTTTAATAATGGAATTATAACGCTCACAAGAGGGTCGTTTGTGATATAAAAATTATACGCCTAACGTAGAATGAATAGAGTAATCCGTTTGAGGCAAGTAACTGTTATAAGTATGTATAAATTTATTTGACTTCCTCGTACTGGCAGGTTTTTAATTCATGTTTCTCGTGCAATCCGACTCTTCACTTTGTAACAAAATTAAACTGTTTCTCAAAGTTTACTTGCACTTAAGTATAAACATTCTTTGGCTTATTCTGTTCTCTATCGTTAACTCAGGAGCAAATTAAAATTACTTATCTCTTTCAAATCAATGAAACAGTTTAGATTAAGATCAACGTCTGTTTTCAATAATTATTATTCACTTATAATAGTATATAATGGCAAGAAATATTCCTTCTAGATCCTCAGAACAACTTGAACTGTATGAAGCGGTTAGTATGGAAAGTAAAATACAAGTGACTACATTCACTATATGGAACATTTTACCAACTTTTAGATCCAAAGTTTTAAACAATAAATTAAATATATAATATATTAAATATTAAATAACAAGACATTTGGGAATTATATTCTCATCTTCGATTAGCAATAGCGACTAAATATTTTCGCCGTTGAGATGTTAAAAGCAACGTGAGAAGAATAGAGAGCAACAAATTATACAAACTATTTTCTTCAGATTAAATGTCCAAATAAGAACAAGACTCAATAAGCATATAACATTTAAACTTCAGTATTACAGAGTAAATAGTTAAGTAAAACCACTACAGTGGCTGCAATGAATCTTAATGGAAAGGATCTATTTTTTGTTTTATTTTCTTTTAAAGAAAAAATATGTAACAAAATATTATTAGACAGCAGCTTGAAATAATTAATACGAAATCATGTAAAATATGAGAGACTCTCAAGAATATGCTGAAATGCGGCATGTGTCATAGTAGTTGACAGTATACTGTATTAAAATTAATCCTAACCCACGAAATTGATATACAGCAGTTGGGAATTAAATCTGAAAAATTCTGAATATCTAAAAAACTCACACACAATACGTAGTTTATCCTGGACTGAACACACAAAATGTTGTTCATATTAGAAATAGCTGAAGTTCTCTTATTTTAGTTCTTATACTTTAAAAAAAATCATATAAGAAGATTCTGATTACTTATTTCTACTTACAGAAAAGAAAACATTTTTCTGCTGTCTGCATTGCAATAAACCAAATAGTTATAATTTAAGAAATACTCTGAAGTGTTTGATTTTTTAAATTATTATTTTCACAATATCCGAAAGCAAAGATAATCAGCGTATAGAAAAAGAAAGTAATTAGAAGTTCATATAACTATATTCAGAAAGACTCTTTCTTATTACTTCTACGACATTCACATTTGAACAAGCAAACCAAGAAAACAATATCTATCAATATGCAGGGAAAATGTCAATAATATATTTTTCCCTATTAAACAAAAAAATTGATTCAAGTATAAAATGTAGTTTTACAATGGACAATCTTATTTTTCATTTAAAGAAATATTAACATACACTTTACTGTATATTTCTTTGTCAGAGGAATTTTCTTCTCATTGAAAACGTATTAAAAAAAAAACGTTAACTTTTGCCTGATTCATTTGGGATATGTGTATGAGTCCCACTCTTGTATGTAAGTGAGCATGTGAGTTTCAAGCTTCACATAAAACATATTACATTTGCTCTGTATGATGTATTTTATAACAAAGAAAAAACCAAGAAATACTTTATACCTGGAAGTGAAGTAGAGGAAATTATTTAGACAAATAACGATCAACACAGCAGTAATAATTCACTTAGCAATAGTAAGAGTATGGTACATTGAGAAAGCAATTAAAAGATGGATTACGATTTCAACGACAGATATTGAGAATGATAATAGCAATCCATATTAACGCAATGCACAAAAACTACACTTCTGTTATAAATAAACGAATAAATAGAATGCTGAAGTAGATTAAACAAACTTTTTTTTGTATATTTAGATTTGAGTTAGTTTTTACTTAAATGAGTTTCTTAAGTATATGCAAAAGAAATGTATTAAGCGTTCAAGGAAATGAGAATAAAGACAAAAATACTCAGAAATGACTGACTGAACTGTATTGGCATTATTATTATAATAACTGGTAGTATCACATGCAATTTTCGTTAACTGAAGAAGTGTAAAAATATAAAGAGAAACCTTTGTGGTTAGTGTCTTACACTATGTACACTACCTTGTCTTCTCGCCCCTAGAAAATTTCTAAGAGTAACTTAACAATTTTGTATCATGTTTTCTGAAACAAACAAAGTATTTATTTATACCATAACTTGGTAAATGTAATTTTAAACGTACAGTGTCCGTTAAATAACGCTTGTAAGAGAATTAAAATATCAACTTAGTTTAACTGATGTTTAATCCTTATTCAATGTAGTGTTGATAATATTGATATATTTATATAAGTTAAAATAAACTCTCGCGTTAAATAAATAAAAAAATTAGCTCCGTTTTAAATAAAAATTGCATTTACTAAAATTGATTTAATATCGAGAACCGATCTACTAGTGTCTCAGCTCAAATCATTTTGACAAATAAATCTGGAAATATATAAGCATCTACGAAAAAGAGATTAAAACTAACTATAGTGGATATCATATGGGACGCACGAACAATTCTACTAACATGTCTTATGAAACAATTAACCTTAAGCAAATATCAGTCGATGAATTATCTTTAATCTGTGCTTCAGAAGTATTATACCTGTGTTTCCCTAAAGCAAATATTACCTATCTTTCTTCAACTGACCAGGTTTCTTGCTACATCAGATAACTTGAAAATTATCAGTTAATAAATTAATCAAGCAAGATGCGTAACAAGTACATTATTCAAATAAAAGTGTTAACGAACCTCATAATTATCTATAGGAAAATACTCTGCAGAGTACAATTTTCGCCATCTAGCCAATCAAAAATCACATCTGAAACCGCTGGATCGAATTGCTCCAAATTGCGTGTGTATGATCTCCTGACGACTAGCAAAATAGTTCCAAAATTTGTAACAAATATGTAACAATAAAATAACGAGACCGTATTGTGTGCCTGCTTTGAGGCAAACTAGTATGTGATTAGATCCGTTACTATGTGCTCTTTTTAAAGAATGCACGGTAAAACTTGTACGACCAGTACTGTCTGAGTTAGAACGAAAAGAGAAATAGCGGTTGTGTGTACATCTTCAGACACTTGAAATGATAGCAAGGAGAAGTTATCAACTTCTATTGTAAATTACAAGACTTCTATTGTAACCACAGTTCAGAATGTGGTTACAAAAAACCATATTGAGAAACATGTTAATGATCACTCATATAAAGGTTATTATGCATTGATAATTTGTGCCTCAAAAAAACAAGTTACTAAACATTTGTAATAGAAGTTTTGAAGAGGTTCTGTGATTGAATTTCTCGAATAAAACGTGTAAATTTGTTTTAAAAACAAACTTTCACGCTGCAGCAAAGCTCAAAAACTTTAGCGATAAAAAAGCATGGAACAACTTATACTTTCCGGACGTGGCTGCCACATACTACTTTTTATTCCTATGAACCAGAAAAGTAATGGAAGGTACACAATACAAGACCAGAAGGAAATACAGTATGATGTTTCAGTGTTGCTGAATCCACTACTAAAAGGAAATTTCCGTGAGATGGGGTTACATATGTATTCTTGATCTGCAATACCCATCAACCACATCTTTACAAATTCTGCTTATTGCATGTCAACAATTGCTTGCAACTTAAATCTGTAATCAAAATATCAGTTAGGTAAGAATCCTATTTATCTTTTCTTAATAATATAGGGTTATAAATTCTTGTTATATGCTTTTACATTTTCCTTTTATAATGATTAGTGGCTAACTGTAAATTAATTATCTGAGCAAGAACTTGATCTGATAGTGTTGTCGGTTGTACCTGCGAAATCAATTTACGCGTCCTTTTCTGTTTCGTCGAACACTGGGAAACGACTCATGAAAGCTCTCCGCTCGGAGGCTCATCTTGATTCCACAAACTAATTTTTCTTGCGATTTTTCAAGTAGTGATCTCGTTTTCCCTCTCTTAGTTTTCTTAATACTCTCTAAAACTTTTAACCGAATGTCCTCGAGAGCCAGTACTGGTAGAATAAACGTGATATAGTTTTGTTGTAGATCTTAAAGATATTTGTTGCTTGTATTCTCTTATCAAAAAATGCAACTTAACCTTCTTGTGAAGGATGCAGGCAGAATATATCCACTTGTTAACACTTGGCTATTACATATGATGGTTTTATAACGCTTCAAGAATAAAACATTCAATACAGAGATGGAAATTATGATTCTTGGCTAGCTGACTACTTTAAAAGTTACACACTGTCCTCAACCCAACTCCCTACTTCCAATACTTTCGCAATGTTCTTATTATGATTGTGTATATAAAATTTTGCGTTGCATATCACACCTGAACCTGTAGGTATTTAGCACCTGAAATATGATTGATTAATGCGTGCTTGGAACACCGCTTTAGTCTACATAGCTAGAACAATGATAGTATTTGACCAGATGCCCTGCTCTAATATTTTCCCTACCCTCTGTAATAGACAAGTAAAACGAAAACTCTATGATAGATATCTAAAAAGCAACACTACTTTTACAAACATTTCAGTATATCCTGACATTTGGCGTGTATTATCACCGAAACAAAGCAACTTGCAGTAAATATACTATATTGTCTTCAGATTTTAAACCAATTTTACAATATTTTACTATTAGGGAATTCTCAGTTATCTTTTCTGTCTAGGGAAACCAAAATTAGCAAAACTAAAAGGAAGGTCCTAATCTTTAAAAACAAAGAAAGGTTTCCTTCGGATTATATCTATTATCTTTTCACTCAAATTAATGAATAATCACACCACCACCACTACTACACAAGCAACCTTTCTTGCTCGAAACTACTCTGACGTGAGATCTTAGAATCCGACCCCATAACACGGATGCCATTATTCAAGGTCCATAAAATATTATACAGCAAAAGAGAACAGAAAAGAAGACGAAATACATGTGAAGTGGGGAAAGCAAGGGATCAATTGACCTTTGATCAATTTCAGTCCTGTATAAAAACGGATTTAGAATAAATGCTAAAAATTTAATATTAACTCGGTCTGCAAAATTACATTGACAACGGAGAAATACAAGCCAAGAATTCTGAATCAAACGTAGACCTGAATTTAGTAACCAAGATGGTTTAATGTTTTCATTTCAAAGACCCTTCCTTTCAGACTGCGATACCTAATTTGTTCAACTGAAAGTTACGTAAATAAAATCTACTGTCCAGCTTAGTTGGCAAAGTGTTGGCTTTGCATTCGTAATGTCGTGGATTCGCGCCGAGAGGCTGACTGACTAAAATCTACTGTCCAATCCTGACTGACTGAAATTTCCCCTGATTTTCCTCGGTCACACCAGACAAATGCAGGAATACTACCTTGAATGAGGCCAGGGCCAATTCCTTCTCTTGGTGGTTGTTGTTGTTGTTGTTGTTAGTATCCTATGTAAAACGGTCTCTGAGCTGTATTAAAAGTTTCTTAGATAATTCATATAAAACAAACTTTAAATGTAAAACCACCGAAACTTTTCAACCAATTGTGAAATATTACGAGTATAATTATATTATACGTATATACAATAAGTACGATGACACAGATAGACAGATCGAAACACAAAAGAAATAGGGGAAGAGAATTTTTGTATTCATAACATAAATACAATATCAGGAAATAATTCGAAAATTACAATAATGCTTCAGCTGAAATTTCGTCTGAATTAAAACGAAGTAGGGTAGACTTTCGATGCGATTGTACTGTCGGCAAAAGATGCTGCTGGATAGGTCAATTTTCTTCATTTATCTACTTTCATATAACCAAATCTGGGACTGCTGAAAATTTGAATAAGCGGATCATCTGAAAGGGTGTTCGATATGTTCGAAACTGTTTACCTTGATTGTGGACTTTCGATTCAGAATATTAATCATATGAGTTGATAAAATGTTGCTTGCTCTTTGCTATCTTTGAGTTTCAGACATAGAAATAAATGGAAAGCTAATTTAGGAATGGCATCCTTGAATTTTACTTATCAACTGTACAGGAGTAGATACCACACCGAATAGAATCAGATATAACATAATACAATCTGAAGACTTTTGTAATTTTGGACTTAGTTTCAGAATCCTTGTAAAATATTTTAAGAATACGCTGGATGCTTCTTAGTTGTAAATGTTTTCTTAAGGTCGAACTATTTTCCGCTACAATAATTTTGTGAACTTGAACTTAGAAAATCAATTACGAAAAAAATTGTGTAAAAAGCCAAATGGCATAAGCAAAAGATTACTTTTACCGATACTTTCAAAGAAAGGTAAGTTCTCACATTCACTCTCTTTCTCTCTGTGCGTGTATCTGTTTGTGTGTATGTATTCGTGTGAATGTGTGTGTTCATTTGTAATTCTGTTTCAAACTTTCATGTACATCATGTTCCCTTAATTTGAAGTTTGTCCATAAAATGTTAGATTGACATTAGTAGACTATAAATTCCTCGGTAGGGAACAAAATTCTAAAAGTTATAGCTACGAAAGATTTAGATCCTTACACGGAATGCTTCTAGAAATGATAATCCAGATAATACTATATATACAGAAAAATGGTTAAAAAGAAACAGATCTTACATGCAAAGTATATTACGATAACATGCATTGTTATTATTAAAATACAAATAATTTACAAAATAGAGAAGGTTCATGAATACAGTTAAGAATAAATCACCCACACCATAAAATGCTTTATAACTAGCAGTACCTGTCCCTTCCCGGAACTCTGCTGGGCTTGGTGGGGGTGTCTTCGAAACCTTTGGTGAAGATACTTCTGAAGATAAGACGAAAGTTTATCAATTTCTACGATAATAATACGCGTTCTTTATTTATGTATATATAAAAGTATAATTTTCTTAATTGCTAAGAAGCATAACAAAAGAAAAATTAGCTCAACCCGCAGCAAAAATACAATGTCACTCAATGAAAGCGTTTTAAACTGATAATCGTAAGCAGATATCATGCAATACACACATATATACACAAAGGAAAGAGACGTACAACCTATACCCAAATTGTTGGCTACTCAAAAAGAAAAAAAAAAGGGTTTGTCATTAATAGTGAAACAAAAATTACTTTAAGGAATGCATGTGCGAAAAATTCTCACGCCGTTTAAATGGGTTTTATCATCACAGATAAGGACCAAAGAAGGTACTTAAACATGACTTAAGATGAAGTCTGATAATAGCATCCTTTCTTTTTAGGAATTCCTCTAAAATATTAAACTTCATATTAGCACTTAATATCAAGTAATTTTAATTTGTTCTAAAAAAAAAAACTCTGTCATAACATGGTACAGAATAATACTGTCTAAAGTAATTTCATTATTCTAAAAAAAAAACTGCTGAAGCAAATAAAAAAGACTTGTGGTGGGTTTCACCAGCCCTCGTTAAAATTTAACGAATAACTAGTTAGCGAATCTAATGAAACTTAAAGCCCTTACAGTTACTAAATAATTTGTTAAACTCTTAACGAAAGTTGTCGATACCCACTATTGGACTTCCTAAAGCAGTGTACAAACAATTAAAGCTAATTTTCTGCCTATATTATATTATTTTAATATTTATGTGTGTTCAGTCGGTTTCGCCATACTGGAAACAAAAGGTCAAAATTGTCACCGTATTTTTTGTTATCGTGTCGCTGTATAAGGGAGCGGCTAGGACTTCTATTCTTGTAATCATTCCAACTTTGCCTAGTGGGACAGAGGCTGACGAAATTAAAAGGTTGAGGGAGATTGAACTTGAGCCGTCATTCCAGTCCAATTCGTAGCAATGACCTTAGTCACTGCAACACAGCAGTGAATCAAATCGTTTTAAATCCATCGCAAAGCTTAATGCAAGATTTCACGTTGAACATCCTGACTGAGCATTTTAATGATTTTCATCAGACAAAGTATGAAGAATAAAAGCATTGTCTGCTAGCTTCCTCATGTCCTACATGGGAAGATGTACTCTCACCCGTCAGACTATTAACGGGCTTAAGCAGAAGATTCCTAAGTACCTCATTAATATACATTAATAAAATAATTAGCACGAATTTACGCACAATTATTCCTCAAGTTTCCATTTTATGCCAAGCTACTTGCAAGTTTAGAAAATGAGTTACAATTTACAAATAATTGTGTGTAAAATAATTAGTCCTTCTGTTTGACTTTTATAAAACTTCATTACGTATTGTTCATTTTACTAACTGTTAACTGCGGCCCCCCTCGATTGTATAAGTTCAATAACTTTAAAATCTAGAAACATCCATGCCCAGGCTGGATTCAAACTTGCAACCTCGTGAACGGTGAAACAGCGCCCTAGTCCTAACAACAATCAAGGTCGGCTTCTGTTTAACTAATAGCCCCCAGCATTTTAAAACACATCATGAGCTGCGTTTCCTTTATTTGCTAGCTAAATAGAACGACAACGGTATACGATGAAACAAAAGAAAGGAATGTTTACAAATTCATCAAGATACTGCGAGTGTATATAGGATCTAACTGCCGTGGTCCTTATACAAGTCTTTCCTTATTACGTTCTGAAATGACTCAGAAAAACTCTCACATACAAACTACGTTTTCTTAATCCCTTTACGTACCTGTACATATACTTTTATATTCTATTATCCTGTATCAGTTCTGGAAGCATTAAGTAAACTATGCCAATTTTGAATTGAAACCATAATAAAGAAATAAAATAAATATATCTTGATAACAATTATTTAGGAATACTATTATATAAAACTGAGCAGAGGTAAAACATTCTCTACTAGCAAATATTTTATATACCTCTGTATCTCAACAAGAGAGAAAAGTGTTAATTTAAATTAAAAGAAAATGCAAAAACAGATTTTGAATTGAACTTCTTCTTGTTCGGTTCGTTGAAGAATGTCTCTCTCTCTCTCTTGGTTAAGAATTGAACCAAACTGAATTTATCAAAAGAAATGTGAAATATATTGTAACAGCATACAATATTTGAAAGAAACTTCACAGTATAAAATTGTTTCTAAACATATGTAGAAACTTATTTTTAAAAAATAAAAAACTATATATTGTCAACTTATGCATGTAAAATTATGGAAAATTAAACGTAGCTTTTATGTTCTAAAGTCTCGCTTTCTTTTCCTATTTGGAAACTATCGAAGAGATTTCGAAGAGTTCGCTTCGTTTGTAAAATATAAAGAACATTGTGCCTTTTTAACTACAAGAACCTTACACTGGAAATTCGTCATATTTCACAATTACTTTAAAATGATGGGTGTTTTCCGACGTGTCTTCCCAGAAAGTAATGGCTTGCTTGTATAAAAAGTTTAACGTTCCCGACCTTCAAACAGAAGTCCACGAACAACATGAGGAAAATTTATCGATATTCGACATGATCTTTATTTTTTAGATTTGTCAATATTCTCAGCAAGTTTTCTCGATAACACGTAATTTGACATTTTTATTTCTTATAAAAAGTCTCGAGATATCGTTCTTAGATTGTAATTAAAATGTGGGGGAAAGTGTGGATGTGAGATAAATTTTGATTGCAAATCTGGCTAATGATTAGTTTAGATTATATAGCAGGTCAAGTATCAGTGATAAACTAAATTTATACTAGGGAAACTTCATTTCTGTCATTTCTCACTTTGATTTATGCACTAACGATAAAAATGGGCAGTTGAGAATAAAAGGTGTTGTTACTCACTTCTGACATAGTAATTCACTTTGGGTACAATAATTTAAGATCTTAAAGATATTAACTTTATTCGTAAAAATGAAAATGTATGTTCCAAATAGTAACTGCTCTGAACTAACATTCAGACACACCGGGATTCGTTTTCAGTAACAGAAAAGATGATATAAAAAAGAAAATTAGAAAGAAATAAGAAAAACGAAATGAGAAAAATATACGTAGAGAAAAAGACAAAAATGGACAATTGGTGAGATGGTAGTAGACAGAAATTTCCTCAAAATATAGTTCATACAAGCGAACAGAATATCTAATTGTGCACCTGAATGTATGCATTGCTATTTCTGCAGGTAGTTTGAACTCTCTGGAAAAGCACTCTCTCGTCACACAGAAACGTTTCGTACTACGACTCCAGAATGGCCATTTCCACTATTTTCTTTGACCTATAATATCACTTATAGTTATTAATCACGAAAATACCTTCTTTCCTCTGTGTTGCATATAACAAGCACAAGCAGTTGTTTCTCCATTTTAATTTAAACGTGAAACAATTTTGTTTGTGATTTAGGAAATAAGAAAAAAAAGCTCAGTGACTGAGTAGAGCTCCGGATTCACGACCTTCAGATTAGAAAACGACCGTAAAATCACTTCAAAGCAGAGTGTGTTTCGAAAATTATTTGCTAGCCTGAGATTTGTTGTTCAAACTAATTTTTTCCAAAACAACTGGGAAATCGAAGACATGTTTCTAGCATCAAGAGTATTCCATGAACTAAAAGTGAAATTAAACTGCTGATATTAACGTCACGAACTTAAATCAGTAATCACAGCAAGTATATTTAGAGTTTACTATCTACGAAAGAAAATACACATATGAATAATAATACATAAAACATGTTTCATGCAGTTATAAAAAAGTAAATAAGCAATTCTCTCTCTTTTTTTGCATGCGTTCAAAGGTGGCGTTCTTCATTACTGTATACTGTAACGCATGAAACTGTATACGTATAAGATGAAACTTATGCGCTACCAACAGCAATCGTTACTGTGAAACCACAGCCAAATTATGCAAGATCACTATTTAACAGATACGTATTTATTTTTAATTAAGTAGAGACCTTCACGTTAAAAAAAAAAGAAATAAAAAAACAAAATTATTATACTTTTGTGTATCAAGGTACCTACTAAACTAAAATCAAAATCCTAAATGGAATTATCGTTAAACTTTTTCTGGACAAATGAGAAGAGTACTACTACAGTTAATTTGGCCAGAAAATGATTTCTTAATACAGACAGAGGTAATCTTAATAAAGGTGCCACTATTTCTGGTCTCTACTTTTGATATGACAAACACAGTACGGAGTAAAATACATTTTACCGAAGTCAGGATCAAATGGTTGATTAATTTCAAAATGTAAAATATTAATTAAGCATAAACGATATAATTTGCTTTTGGAGCCTAGTACCCGAGTCTGCCAATGTTTACTTGAGTACGTACTTGTATTTAGGATGTCCGCCATCTTGTGTTTCTATCTCTTCAAATTGTACACGTGTGTTTAGTGAAATTCTTTCTTGACTTCTGAAGACGGCTGAAGCCGAAAATTTTAAGTGACTTTATAGTGTTATGTGTGTCATTGTGTACGTGATTTCGTAAGTACAATTCCTTTCCTTTCTATTAAAATTTCACCTATTACTTGTATTTAATCTCACAGTCTTCGTATCATCTACCCAGAAGATCGCTGCATTAGCGAAAATACAACATAAAATATTGACTTATAAACAAGACCCATGTATCGGATTGTTTGGTAATTATTACTTTAAAAAATAAATATAAATTATACATTAAGTAAAACTTGGAATTACATTAAACTAAAACAACGAATATCATTAAACATAAGTGCAGACATTAATTAACATAAAAAATATTATTATATTATTTGGTTAAATCTTAAAAAAAATATAAACCCGTATTTGTTCTAACTTTGTTATTTGATACAAAAGAATACTGAGTTAGTGTTGTTAGTTTCAGATATTTCGTAACTTTATACCTGGGAGATCGGCCTCCCGTTTAGATGCAAAAGCATCCTCTGGTATTATTATTTCCTCAACAATCTGCTCCTGGTCTCTATTCACTATATTCTTGACTATTTCTTTCACCTCTTCTTCATCTAAAGCCAAATACAAGATAAGGATAGCAACTGATCTTACGCAAATGACAAACAATTAAAATAAAAACAATTTCAGCTTAATACAAAAAGAAAGAAGGTACTAGTAACAACAGAAATTGGTGATTGCCGCCAGCACGGAAAAACTAAAGCTAAAAAAACATTTACGAAAGTATATTAAATATTCGTAACAATTAAAACAAATAATAATGTATATGAAAAGCAATACGTAAAAATGGTTCTGATGGAATTCTATTGCGTCAATAATTAAGCTCTACATTACTTCAAATTTATAATAATTAGTAATAATTTTCAAGAATTGCTACAATCATGTTACAATATTATTATATTACATGTTGTCTCGGTTTTCGCATGATAGAAAATAGGGTAGTTTTGATTATTCGACAAATATTTTTAAAATAATGAATTAACATCAAATATATACTTAATTTTCTATAAGAAACTGAACAAACTTTAAAGTATTGTAGCCACATTTTTATGTAATGTGTTTATTCACAACAGTATTAAACGTAATTATTGCAGTGTGCAAGCAACAGATTTATCACATGTGGGTAAGTTACAGTGTCTGATCGTAGTTTTTAACATTCTATCTAGCTAGAATTCAAAGAATGGTGGAACATCACCTGTTTAAAAGAAAACACTTATCAACTACAAACATAATTAGTGCAACACTTTACTGTCGCTTAGATTTTTTTTTTTTTTTTTTACCTGAAATGAAATGTATCGATCAAACTTAAAAAAAATATTCAAGTGGCCCCCACATTTTTAATGCAACCTTTAAAAATGCAATGAAGAAAATACAATACTTCATAACTAAAAAGAAAATGAGAGAGCTGTTATAATGAGATGAAGTACAGCCCAATACATGTTTTGGTGCCGAGACTCTTTGCGCTGATTTTATTTGTTTGGTGTGCTGAATTCAAATATAACAATAGTTTTCACCAAACAGCTTTAATTTATAAATATGACAATACCATGATTTATGTTACCCCATTTTAAAATGGTTCAGGAAAGAAAAAACAAATGGTTGAAAAACATAGCATCATTTCATTTTCTTGAGCATTTTGATAACAAAGAAACGTAGTAATGTTTACAGTAACCTTACGTCTTCAGAAGATTAATAAAAATTAAAGGAAAATTTAGTTGACAATTAGGAAGATTCTTTTGTGGGACATTCTTGAATGAACTGTGTTAGAACAGTATCTTTGCAAGTTCCAGAAGTAATCTGCCATCATGTATGTATTCCATATTCCCTGGTCCTCCATTGTTTTTTATCCTGGAGAAATCTTTCACCTTAGTCTTCGCTGGCATCACCGAAATTTTCAGGGAAGCGGTTCAAGTGGCTGAGTAAGTAATGAACCTTTATGCTCATGTAACATCCAAGATCTCTGAAATTGCTAAGCACTTTGTGTACTAGCTCGACATGTAATTAACAGCTCTGTCGTTGCCCAAAATGTTTCTAACAACAAGTACAAATGATGTCCACGCGCTTCGCTCAGCTGCAGTCATTGAATGTATGAAAGTTGAATGTATGAAAGTAGGATCATTGATGAGTTGTCCTAATTTGGCACCATCAAAAATTCCAGCTCTAAGTATGTACACAAAACATAGTCCATCCTGATCGAGAGTTTTCACAAACTGTTTTATCACGTGTAGCTTTATGTACAATGGCGGTATACGCCCTCTAGTTTCCGCGCCACGAACTACAACCTATCGCAAGGCCACCGCTAGGAACCTGGTGACTCTGATAACTCAACATTGAGGCAATATTTACACAAGATCCAATGTCATATTGGGCTACTCTGCAGGTCAGAGCGCCGAAGTACGTCTGTATGCAAATTACGTATTTATGAGTTAGTGGCGCTGTATCTTAAAAACTATTGCTGATAGGAAAAAACGGATTCTATATTTGGAATCAGCACACCAAATATAGTCACAATATCAGTTATAATATTCCAGGCACCAAACAAAAGAATTTGTTTTGTTGGGCTGTGTTATGTACCAAGGAGGTTTGACCCTGGATGTCGCAGTGCTTCCTTCTACCCAAACGCTCATTGCGTAATGGAATTAGTATAATTTTTGCTATTTCTTTAACCTCTCTTCCAAACTGAATTACTCTATTCTCTGAAGAAGGAAAGGGAATGGAGTCCATGGTCTTGAGGCAAGGTATTATATCCGTATTAAAGGTTTTTTTTTTTTCTAACGGGGATTAGGAACCGTGCCCACGGAAATTTTTTATGCACTCCATATTTCAGGAATGACTCAGTTTCCACAAAGTTTAAGGACCCTAACTTAAAATTTAAGGAAATATATTAAATTCGTTAACTAAAGGTTTGTTAAAGTCTTAATGAAGGCTGGTGAAACCCACCAAACGGGTTGCTTTTTTCTTTGCCATCAAAGTCTGCAAATTATGATATTATAATCCTATTAGCAAAATTTATGCTTAAGGAAATGATTATTTTTAGGACACAGAGTTCCAAAACTACTAACTATCCAGTTTCCAAAATTCTAAAACTATCCTTTATTTATACATAACTTCTAAGAGTGGAAACATAAAAGGTGATTTTACTTAGAGGAGGAACTCAAGTAATATATATACTTTATAAGGTAACCATTTGCAGTTTACTTACACGACAAATAAGCACAATTATCTTACAAAGCAAAATAGAAACATTTTCCTAGAAAGACAAAATTTCGGAACCACGTATTCTAATGTTTATTAATCGTGCACCAGACTGTGCAATAACTACCAAAGTACCTAAAGAGTATTGAAAATATAAGTACATTCAAATCGGAGCTGTTCAGTTTGTTGGTAAATAAGGGTTATTATGCTGTCAATGATTATTTGAGTGATGACTCATTACGTAAATAGTTTATAGTGATTTTAAAATTAAATATTATCCTGTCTCCTGTAAAGAGACACTAACGAGTCTTATGTATCACAGTCCACCTGTATGTACTGCACAGACTAGCATTTTTCTAAATTCTTTTGCCACCTCATCGATATCAGAAAAGAAAGCAATAATTTTGATATTCAGCAGCTCTAACAAAGATACAAGTGGAAAACTTCATGTAAGATTGTGTTGTGTGATTAGAATGTAAGTTAGTAAGCTAACAGCGTGTAATTTAGACATATTATTCTGTATTTGTGAGATTATATCGATCGACACCAGATTCAATTATACTGAAAACCTCTGAGAAAAAAAGAAAAAGAAAAGAAAAGATGGGAAGGAAAGTGTCAGAAGAGCATAAGTTAATTACTGTATAATTCTCGTTTCTGAAAATGTAATACAAAATCCTTTAGATGGGTGAAAGTCCATTTTTCTTTATCTCTATTCTACAACATAAAATACCCAACTTGCGGCATAAAACAAACGATGACATTTTGAGATTTCATGATTTGAAGAACAAACACCCGAAAACTTAAATACTTTATAAGATAATTTCTTTGTGAGATAATTCACAGTACACTTAAGACCTCTCTTTAACGTGAAAGTACCCACACGAAACGCTTGTTACCAACGTTATTTCCACCTCCAAAGACCGAGATAGAGTTTAGTTCAAAGAACCTTTCTTTACTGATAATCATATTCTTGAAATTCTCTTCCCTCGTCACCACATTTCTACATCAGCAAAAGAACATTACTAAATGGCTATTATAAGAACTTGGAGTGAAAAAATACGATTTAATTGACTTTTGTATTATTGTTGTTCTGAATGTTATATCACTTTGTTACAATATCTTTGCTTCTGTGTCCGTAATAATTCGAATTAAATACTACACACAATTTCAAAATATAAATCTTGGATTCATATTGAGATGTACATTACGCAGTTCTACCACAATGCAAAATAATGAACATTTCACTATTATTTCGTCCAATGCTTTTTTTCTACCCTGAATTACCTATCATTTGAACGTAAATGAACTTTTGGAATAGAATATAAATTTACGTGGCGAGGACCATATCATATGCTTACCTTTAACTTGGTACATCATCCTCGCTGTCATCGTATCTTCTAACTGAATAACGATTAAAAACACAAACACAATGAGTTTCGCTAAATTATTCATTGACTTCCTCAGGTGCACAAGATAGGTTAAACGGTTGAGGGGATAAAAGAAAACATCTGCAGATATAGTCTTGTCAGTTTACTTTGGAGGCAAAGTAAAAAATGGCGGTCCCGGGCTGAAACAAGGTAGGTGCAATGTTGCCATAGTGTGTTGCGAAATAGAAAGCTGTTACCAGATATACTAAAACAGATGGATTTCGATGAACTACTGTGTGTTTGATAGTGTATGGGAAATTATGTGTACAAATATGGTTTTTATTATTATTAAATAAAACGTTGAAATAAATAAAGGAATGTTTAAAAATATGTGACGTTATTTTATTGCATTTTATTAATTATGTCAAACCACGATTTATTTAACATGCCTTGATCTAAATTTAATTTTTGTGAATAAAGATGCTTTCATAAACCATTCGCTTTTTATAAGAATCTGATTTGTACAATATTTTGGCATCGATTATTTTGTGTGTGGTAGTTTTTAGGTGTTGTAAGAGGCCGAATGTGAGATTTTCATTTTTTTGGGCGTCTCTGATATGTTCCATGACCCTAGTATTAAGGTTCCTTTTTGTCATTCTGATATACACGTCCTTGCACTGGCAATGGAATATACGAGGTGTGGCTAGAAAAAAAACCGGACTGATGCTATAAAATCTTTTATTAGACATTTTGTATAATGGGAATGCTATCCACTTCAAAGTACTCCCCTGAACGATCCCTAAACCGCTCCATACGATTCTTCCATTGTTGCAAGCAGTGTTGCCAGTCATTTTCTGAAATCATGTTCATGACATCTGTCGCTTTCCTTTTCACAGCTTCTACTGTCTCAAATCTGGTTCCCTTCAGTGCTGACTTCATTTTGGGGAATAAAGAAAGTCACACGGAGCATGATCCGGCGAATAAGGCGGGTGATCTAACACTGGGATGCCATGTTTAGCCAAAAATGTCTTACCTGACAGGGCCGTATGGACAGGAGCATTGCCTTGGTACTTGCGTTTGGCACAAATCAGGTCCTTCGCTCATGGAAAATTTAACGAACACTTTATTCCTGTTTTTCTATTCCTATGACGTCGGCAACACCTCGAATTGCTCAATCGACGAACTTTGCGAATCACATCACTCACTTTTTGAAAGTTTGTTTCTGTTTTCGACGTGCAAGCTCGTCCTGGACGCGGGTCGTCGGTGATCATTTCCCGTCCCAATTTAAACCATTTAAACCACTCAAACATTTGTGTGCGTGATAAACAATCATCTTCATACACTGATTTTAACATATCGTACGTTTCTGTTGCGAATTTTCCCAGCCTATCCATGTTTTCTCTTCTTTTTTATTTTCCTGCTTTTATAGTGTTCTAATTTAGCGCGCTGGTACCATTTAAACAGTGTGTGTGTGTGTGTGTGTGTGAATCATATCCATTTTGTTGTCCCGTATTATGTAGTCTACTTCTGCGTTTATAACTTTTTTTGTTGTATAAAGATTGAGGACACGTAAAAAGAAATTAAGCCAAATACTATATTTCATTTGTGCTGAATGACCTGATTTAGCGTGTGTATATTGTTCTCCTGAGGTAGGTTTCCAATAAACTGTAGTTTGAAATTTATTATTTTGTCTGTATATTTGTAAATCTAGAAAACTCATGACGCCATTAGTTTCTGGTTCTTTTGTGAACTTAATGTTCCTGTTAATATTGTTAAGCTGTGCAAGAAGTAATTCTATTTGATTGTCTTCCCTATAAAGAATTAACGTGTCGTCAACATACCGGTAATACCTGATTGTTTTTAACTCCGAATTATTTAAAATTTCACATTCAAAATGATTCATAACTATATCTGATAATATAGAGGACAAGAGACTTCCCATAGCTAAGCCTGTGTTTGGTTTACACTAGTGATCTTTAAATTGGAACACGTTATTATGTAGGCAAAAACTGAGTAATTGCATAATTTCTTGCATTTCAAATTCTGTGTATTTATTTCTGCGAAGAAAGGTTTCTGTGCACGATATTGCGAGATCTGTCGGTATGAATGGAAACATATCTACGATATCGATGGAGGCCATTCTTAATCTGTCCGCGTTAACAAATGAAGTAACATGTTCTTTGACTTCTGTGGAATTTTGCACTGTGTGTTTAAATTGGTTCCTATGTTTACCCAATAAGTTTGCTAACCATTTGGTTAGTTTATATGTTGGGTGTTGTCTACCGGAAATGATCAATGGAAATGGTACATCCTTTTTATGGAGTTTTGGTAAGCCATATATAATCAGGATTGATGGTACAGAAACGATCAATTGCAAACTGTTATCAAAAATAGGTGAACCTTTTATTATTTTACGTGTTTTTGTATCTGTAGATTTCAAACTACAGTTTATCGGAAACCTACCTCAGAAGAGCAATATATAGACGCTAAATCAGGCCATCCAGCACAAATGAAATATAACATTGGGCTTAATTTCTTTTTACGTGTCCTCAACCTTTGTACAACAAAAAAAGATATAAACACGGAAGTAGACTACACAATACGGATAGGACAACAAAATGAATATGATGCACACACACACTGTTTAAATGGTACCAGCGCGCAAAATTGAAACATTATAAAAGCAGGAAAATGAAAAGAGAAGAGAAAACATGGATAGGTTTGCCTTTGTACCAACCTGTTACCGATAGACTGAAAACAGTTTCTATTAAAAATAAGCTGAACCCCGCCCTAAAACCTCCAAAAACATTAAATAAAAATTTCACACAGTTTAAAAGTTAGTATGTTCAAAAAAAAAGTTGTGAAGGTTACCAGATCACTTGCCAGTGCAAGGGCGTGTATATCGGAATGACAAAAAGGAACCTTAATACCAGGGTCATGGAACACATTAGAGATGCCAAAAAAATAGAAATCTCACATCCGGCCTCTCACAACACCTAAAAACTACGACACATGAAATAATCGATGACAAGATATTGTACAAATCAGATTCTTATAAAAAGCGAATGGTTTGTGAAAGCATCTTTATTCACAAAAATTAAATTTAGATCAAGGCATGTTAAATAAATCGTGGTTTGACATAATTAATAAAATGCAATAAAACAACGTCACATATTTTTAAACATTCCTTTATTTATTTCAACGTTTTATTTAATAATAATAATAATAAACATATTTGTACACATAACTTCCCATACACAATCAAACACACAGTTGTTCATCGAAATCCATCTGTTTTAGTATCTCTGGCAAGAGCTTTCCATTTCGCAACACACTATGGCAACATTGCACCTACATTGTTTCCGCCCGGGACCGCCATTTTTTATTTTGCCTCCAAAGTAAACTGACAAGACCTTATCTGCGGTCGGCTTCTTTTATCCCCTCAACCGTTTAACCTATAAATGTAAGCAAGAAAGTTCTGTCGCTTTTTCACCTACCACCTTCGAACATCGATATGTCACCTAAGACGTACCTGGAAGATCAAAAATAGTCCCCATCAGCATCGACGACCTACTGCCAACGTTCTGGAAGGCCATGGATTTCATCGCGGTAGAACTTGGTGGGCCGTGAAGCGAAGAAGGTATCAAGTGCATTTTGCACCTCTACTAGGGATTTGAACTGGCGTCCTCTAAGGTGATTATCCAAGGAATGGAACAGGTGGAAATCGGACGGTGCAATATCCGGGTAGTATGGCGTATGCAATAGTGTTTCCCATCCAAGGCGTAGAATGGTGTCCAGAGTCATCCTAGCCACGTAGGGCTTAGCGTTGTCCTGTAACAGGAGAACCCCTTTGCGATTCAGAAGTGCTGGCTCCAGAGTTTTGAGTTTTTCTTGAACACGGCTCAACTGCTGACAGTACACAGTTGCATTGATGCTCTGACCAGCTGGTAGCAGTTCCCGATGCACGATGCCGCAAGCAGTCCACCAAACACACAGGAGGACCTTCTTCTGGTGCAGTGCTGGTTTCGGCTGTTTTGGAACCGGTTCATGGGATGCTAACCAATGATGACGGCGCCCTGGAGCTTCGCACAGGACCCACTTCTCATCACATGTCAACACCCTGTCCAGAAATGGCTCCTTCCTCAGACGAGACAGCAAAGAAACACAGGCGTCTGCTCGCGTTGCCTTCTGGCCCGGAGTCAAATCATGTGGGACCCATCGACCCAACTAGTAGTGCTTCCCAAGTTGATGGAGGTGCTGCCGAATGGTTTCTCCACTCACACTGAATTGTAGTCCCAGTTCATCACATGTCTGGCCACTGTTCGCCTCAATTGCTGCCTGAAGATCTTCATTTGGTACCTGTGTTGGTCTTCTTGCACGTGGTGCGTCTTCGAGTGTTTCGTCACCGTCCTTAAACTTGGTAAACCACCGTTGCACTGTCCGCGTAGTCACGACACCCTCACCAACGACCTGGCATATCTTCCGCCCCGCTGCAGCTGCGTTTGACCCCAGTTTGAACTCGTACAGCATACACGCCCTTATGACGCTCTGTGGAGGTCCCATGCTCACTCTGTCCTTCCGCACGTTCACGGTGTAACTGAACTGCCACAACCAGGTAGTTGGTTATACCCACACCAACAACTGACCTTCGAAAGATCTCCATTTGCATTCAACTCACGGTGTGAGGGGCAATTGAACACAGACCTCCATAAAAAGCGACAAAACTTTTTTGGTTCCCTTATATCTTTTGCACCTGAGGAAGCCAATGAATAATTTGGCGAAACTTGTGATTTTAATCGCCTTTCAGTTAGAAGATACGGTGGCAGCAAGGATGATGTAAGCATATTGAAATAGATGCTAACTAGTGGGTTGGAAAGTTATCATTAGTGATGGTCTTTCGCAAACTCTATGTTAAAGAATAAATTAAGTTCCTAATTGGTAGCTAATAAGTAACATAAGTCAACATAAATATTGGAAATTTAGTACACATAGAAAAACAACTAACAATTAAACACACAAAAAGAAAAAAATCTAATAATTCAATTTCGTTCATTTGAAACGATAGTAACACAATGAAAAAGAAATGGACATGAAAGTCAAAGTTAAAGAAATGGACATGAAAGTCAAAGTTAAAGAAATGGACATGAAAGTCAAAGTTATTACTTCTCTGATCTATGTTATCACATGAAGTACCTAAGTCTTTAATTGAATACGGAGACATCTTTTTCAGGTTCACAGTCAGGGAGGAGCTAGGGAAACCGCCCTCCCTCTAAATTTTTCGTGGGCCTACATTAAAATCTAGATTTCTGTGAATAGGAGGTAAAACAATATATCGTGGTCCCTCCCGCCCTATATTTTCTGTCCCTCCCAACACAATTTGTGGCTGGTGATATGTATGTCAGATGGTTTATTGTTTTTACCGAGTCTTTGGTCAAATACTATGTTTTCTTACCATGGTATTTCTAAACCATAGTAGAAAATGTGGTACCGTTATTAACCGTGCTATTTTATGTAGAAGAAAAGATGTAAAACATGAAAATAATACTGAATACTAAATGATATCTTCGAAAATGGTATTATATTTTGCTCTCCTTCTCAGAAGTCTTTATGTTAGAGGAAATTTTAAAATGAACTTTTGGAAGCGAATATACAGTGATAATATGCTGAATTGGCGTAGCATGATTAAAGGTAGTATTTCATCGGGCCTCAAATTCCATGACTCGACTAGTCATTTGCACAAAAGTCAAACATTTATCTTCAGTGTTCCAATAGTAAATACGACAACGAATCTTTTAATTATTCGATATTAGATAACGTCTCTAAACCTACAAATATAGACATGAGACCAGGAAGAATTACTGCTCTTGAATCTTTAAAAAAGAAGAAAAATAGCTTCAGAAACAAAACAAAACAAAAAAATGTTGATAAATTCAATATATTTCCTCAGTCATGTAGGAAAGGGGAAGGAGAAAGAACCTGAATGCTTATATGCTCATAAATGAACTTTTCCTCAACTACATTTCAGATCACTGTTCGGTAAGCAGAGAAAAACTATGCATTAAGTACAATTGTATAAAATAGCGTTTAAAAATACACGTAGTTATAATTATAGGTGTTAGAGGGCTACTGCCTCCAAGGAACACTCATCGGCGTGTCAAGTGACTAATCTATTCGAACTGATGAGGAGATGTCGCTTAAAAGGAACATACTCTGTATATGCAAGTCATCAAAACACAAGCAATAGTGCATTCAATAGCCGTACATTAATCAGTGTGGAAAAGATAACGGCAAGAACTTTTCTTCTAGGTACCATCCTGGCTCACATTTAATCCCAAGCCACTTCCCCAGTGCTTATTCAAAGTCAGAGATCAACTCGTTGATGAAGTATCAAGCAGAACGCATAAAACTATGAACATCACATCTAAAAAACCTCTACTTATGAACCTTAAAGAAAAATCATATTTGGAAAACGATGAAAATCAGAAAGAGCAAAACTTGAGATTTGGACAGTACTTAAATTTTTTAGTAGTCAACGTGACACACATTTACATCACGGAAATTATCTGAACGCATGTATCGGTATTTAAAAAAAAAAATACTATTTACGAAGCTAGACACAATAAAATTATAAATAGCCTAGTTTTCTGTCGTTTCAATCTTATAGCCTGCAATAGTAGGGAGAAAGAAAGGCGTGTACTTTCTTGGGGATAAATATAGCCTATTAAAACAAATGATCTTCTATGTTTCTCTATGGATTACGTTCGTCTCGATGATTGCTAATTACCCACAAGTGTTAACATTCTATCAAAATATCCACACCTAATTAGCAATGTCAACAGGTAATCTTGCCACTTATGAGGACTAAATCATATCGCTTCATAGAACTATAACGTATCCATCGGCAGGATACCTTACTTATACTTCAAATATAGCTATTTCCTGAAAGAAGTACGCGTATTTTGTTCGAATCAAATTACAATTATTGTACTACTGACGCACCGAATTGTGATTAACATCTTAAACGAATTGATGGGTTTCTAAGGACGGGAACCGAGCCGCCGTAGCTCAGTGGTAGAGCGTTGGCGTAGCATTCGCGAGGTCGTGAGTTCGATCCCAGCGGTCGACCATCCTGACTGAGGTTTATCCAGGGTTTTTCCTCAGTCGCACCAGGCAAGTGCCGGGATGGCACCTTCAACATAGGCCCTGGCCGCCCCCTTCCCGAATCCATTTCCCTCCCCTATCCCAGCCTGAGCCTTAGATACCTAAAGACCATAAATAAAAATTCAAATTCAAAATCCTAAGGACGCGATTTACAGGTTTCCTTTATTTGTAAAGTGGGCTCCGAACCCATTTATTTAATGGATCCCCAACAGGAATTGAACGCGTGACCGCGAGCACAAAAAGCGAGCGTGCAAACCTACGGCCAACCGAGGATATTCATACTACTGCTTCTGCTTTCATTGTAGCTCACTTTGGCCTTCACTTGCATATTCGTTGCTATCACGGAGGAAAGATCTGAATATCAGCCCCGTTCTAACAGGTAAATTAATAGCGTATTAATCAACGTTGACGGATTTTACGCGTGATCTTGCATGTGTGATTATGGAGTTTGATTAAGTTGCGATTTTTGTCTTAATCAAGCATGTATCTTCTAGGCACGTGACGTATCTTCCTATTACCATGGGAATTAAGTCACGCTCGGATTTGTATCCTAATGTAGAGTCTATGTCCATTAACCAACATGATATGCCAATCACACTACCAAAGTATCATTTCCCCAACAGTCCACTTTGCTTCCATAATAACGGAATTAAAGAACTTTCCTAAAATCACGGTTTATTACGGAGTTTGTTTTATGGAACACAACTGTCTCGATCTAAGAAATATTGTTGTATCAATTAATTCCATTTTGAGATGTGATTCTGGCAAAAGTACAGGAACGCACTTGCAATGGTGATGGGCCTTGTAATAAAAACCGAAAAAGAGAAATTATTCATTTTCTGAGCCATAGAGAAGAAGCAAGAGCAACTTCAATACTGCTATGATAAAAACCAAAATCTCATAATGATCCGCTTTCTTAATATTCCAAAAGTTCTGTTAAGAATCAGTTACATTCTAATATTTGCAGAATACTCTTACGTGCATTGTAATCAAGCTGGAGAATCGATTCATGGAATTTGTGCAAGAAAAATACTACCTATGATTATCACGAACACCACCGAAGTATCTACAGTTATTCTGCTTTTAACAAAAGAATCTTTTTATCTATTGTGTTCAACAGAAATTACAACACTCTACTACTACTTCGTTTTCCAACTACTTCTTCACCAAATTTAAGAGTTCCTTTCTTTCTGAATTTGTGTATTTTCTCTTCTGTAGACTTGCCGTGAGAAAGTACATCTGGATAAGGAATTTTCAAAACTCTACAAATCAGTTTTGCCATACGTACTATGAAATCCTTCTCTACGTTTAAATCAATTTAAACTATCTAGTTCGATTATCGAGTAAGATTTCCAAATCAATATACGTATAATGTTACGAAAACACTTAAGTCAAAAAATAACTTGCTACATCAGATGTTAAAATTATTAAAGAAGTAGACAGAAAGAAATACTATACCTTCTACGTCAATTATCGGTTCAGTTTTCAGATTGATTCCAGAGTCGAGTCGTACTAATTCTTCGCTGATTTGTATAAGATCGCTCTTTCGCTGTTCTGCTTCCTTTTCGTCGTCTGTTTGTGACGGCAGTGGGGATCGTTTCGGCACTTCGATTTCCTCGCTTTCCGTTTTCTCAACGATTACTTCTTTCTTTCTCTCCTCCTCCTCTTTTGCTTGTTTCTCTTTCATTGCCAGAAATTCTTCAAATACTTCATAATCCTTCTCCTCACCCACATATTTCTTCTCTTCACTTTCGTCATAGTCTTTCACTGCTTCTTTCTTCTTGATGGATACCTTAGTCTCTTCTTTGATAATTTCCTTCTCAGTCTCTTTGTCTTTAGTTTCGTATTCTTCAGGACTTTCACGTTCGACTTTTTCTAATACCATTCAAAAAGAGTAGAAGAAGGCAAATGAAAAATAATATTCTTATTGTTTTAAGACAAAAAGGGCATTTTCCCTCTAGCATATCTTCGCAGCATGCAAAATAATTTTCGGTGACGACACTTCAGCATTCACTTCAACTGTGCTCTTTAACACTACAATACTTTTTGCTGATTATTTGGCACTTCTTAAGCAAAGCACACAATATAGCGCATCTCACTTTACACTTAAACACATGCAGAATACGTTAATTCAACAGTCTTCATACAGCATCCAATCGAGGACTTTTAACATGTTAAATTCCATGCACTTAGAAATTACAAAGCTTTCCACAAAATTAAAGGCAGAATAAACCAAGCAATTAAGTTTCTGTAGCAAACCAAGATATTATTCTTCATGCAAATAGTTTTATAATTAGGGATGTGCGACCACAAACAATTTTATAACATAATGTATTTAAAAGGAATTGACAATTGAAAAAGATGATAAATCCTAATCTCTCTATGCCCTATTTTTTAAAAACAGTTTTACGAAATTCAGTTGAAATAGTAATTTTCCTCGAAACAGTGCACTACACTAAGAACAGTATTTCTCTTTCTTAGAACTATCAAAAAAAAAGTAACTCCTATCCCTTATTTTGTGCTTTTGCTTTCTGTGTTTCTTTGCACAGGAATCGAACGAGACGAACTGCCTACTTTTTATCTTTACAGGTTCGATTATTTTCCCGTAGATCGAGATGATTTCGAACGGAACAAATTAAAACAGGTAACGACAGGATTTCGACACTTACATACAAATTTTATATTTATATAAACGTACAATTAAATTTCTTCCGGTCACCACATTTTTTTTCTTTGCCTTTCTATTACTTTCCTATTTTTCTAATTTTGAAGTTTCAGTATTTCCTTTGACTATTATTGAATTACTTTCCCATTAATATACCTGACAATGTTTACCGGATTTCATAGTTCGAAAACTGTCATCTACGACGAGTTCAGTTACCTCCCGGCGTCTCTTGTTGATAGTGAACAAGTTCGATGTCGAAATTTTAGATCTTACAATTGTAAATGTGTTTGTATTACATCTGTGTGTGTTTATGTATCAGTTTTTACTGCTCACATACGTAACTTATTATAACATTTTTGGTAACAACTATAAAGTAAAGCGATTTACAACTACGCATTTTC
The DNA here is from genome assembly GCA_022664845.1 of Lepisma saccharinum. Lineage (NCBI taxonomy): Eukaryota > Metazoa > Arthropoda > Insecta > Zygentoma > Lepismatidae > Lepisma > Lepisma saccharinum. The sequence goes on from JAGDQP010001072.1 coordinate 88,817, forward strand.
GTTGTGAACTTCCGATTTCAGCACTTCCTCGCAGAATGAACGCATACAAATACAATAAAATTAAATCACGAAACTTAACACTAACTAAATATTTACACCATTTTAACAAAAGCAACTGAAATGGGTAAGGTTGCCACGCGTTCAGTGTGTATGACGGCAGGACTACAAAATAGACAACGGTAAAAGTCGTAATGAAAATTTCAATCAAAATGTAGCTGTTGATTGAAAAATGCTATTTTTATTGTGTCTCGTATTTTGTCTTTAGAGTAAGAAGCGTACTAGAGTTACATATTTAAATATTTGTAAAATGATGTATTGTGTAGAGCAATATTTTGAATAAATAATTTGATTTTTTTTAATTCATTAATTTTTACGAATGGCATAATTACGCGTAAAATGATTGATTTTAATTTTTTGTTAAAGGGGTTTCTATGAATACTCTAGTCTGCATTGAGGGACGAGCTCTGGTGATTATGCAGCATGTTCCTTTGACGCATCTGTCAATATATGAATCAGACTTGTATAAAATACGATACGATGTAATCATATAATTAGTTTCAGGTAAGTGTTTGGAAAGATCTGAAACAGAGTTGGCCGTTTTTGCATATTTTATGTGCTTTTTAAGTCCTCATCTCATTCACATTTAACTTTTAAAGCCTATAAATAACTTTTCTAAAGTTTTGAGGGGATACAGAACTGGTGTGACGTTTTACTGACTGAAAACACGTTTCAAATTTTGCATACCATTTGAAAAATTGGCAATTTTACATAAAGAACGTCATTGAGTGGGCTGTTTACCTTACTCATGGGCTTTTTCACTAAATTCTAGCAATCTTGTAATGTTTTCTTACTGTATTCATTATCATTGGCTGTGAGGGTGATGTGATTTATTTTTTTATTACAGCCTTCAGTGTTCAAGCACAATTTGTACGCTCAAAGAAAGAAGTTTTTCCAAATATTAGGCTTGGTCGTGAAACGGTGGTTAGAACTATAGTGTATATAGGTTTTGCAAGCCGTAGGTTTCCTGTGAACGGATATTTGAAATTTACTGTTTTTCCTTTTAACTGTTAGCGGAACCAGAAATTAACCAATATACTAACTTTCGTCAAAAATATTTCTAGTCTAACAGAAACATCATTCACATATGTTTTGTTTTTTTAAACAAAAAATCAAAGCTTGCTTTGACGAACGGAAGTGAATTAAGAACGTACGACAAGTAAATATCAAATCTTAAAATTCTGTTAAACTAACATGTCCTAAACAATAATAATACACTGGAAGCCTAACCCATATTATTATCGTGTTAAAAGATCATTACTAAGCAAAAAATGCTTTCTTCAAAGATAAAAGAAAGAAGAAAGAAAAAAAGACTCGCACAGCCCAAAAGCAAAGTTTTCAAAGTTTGGAAGAAAATAAAAGCAAAAATATAAACGCACTTATAAACTGTGTTTATTAATAAACATACTTTCATTACATTTGCTTTTCCACTTATTAGCCATTCTAAAATCCAACAGCTCAGCATTGATTATGTGCAAACCGTAACTTATAAAGTGAAAAAGGAATTTAGATATCCAATTACCTAAATGTACAGTTACATTCAGAAGTTTCTCCTTTCAGAAGCTAAAGAACATGCTGATTCTGTATACTATTTTTTATGATAGTATTGTACTGAATATTTTTTATAATCATGCATGAAATTACTTAACAAAATGAATCTGAGTATTTAAAATGAAAATAAGAATGTATGCAATAGCATAATATTGTCTACAGTGGCGGTTTATCTAATCCACTACTAGAAAAACTTCACCAGTTTTAATCACGTGCTGATACCCTTTGTACTTTAAAGTAAATCTTTCATATTTGTACTGTAACAAAACTTAATACTGTATGCGTTTTACTTAAGCCCCATGGCATGACCATAATCAATGCTCTACTGTCCCAAGATTTGTTGCGTAATTATTATTAGCACTGGACCAAATAAAGAAAGTTTTTTTTTTAAAAATAAATAACCCAAGAAATAGCTGAAGCACATATATGTTTGTACATATCATTCTCGTGATAACAAGATGCTCAAATGTAGTGCTGAAGCATAAAATCAATAAATACAGAAATGTAACAAATTATTTGTTTATAAGAAAATGCTGCCACAAGCAAATTATTACAAGCCAAAGAAAAACTAGATTTGAGCCATGTTGTTCTTCATTCCATATAAATGTTCATTTCTTTTTCCAGAATGCTATTGACAACGTATCTTGATAACTTATTGCATGCAGAAATACACCCCTCTTCATAAAACAATACCGAGAAAGTAAAATCGCATACGTACTTTTTAAAGCGAAGTGCAAATTCAAGTGCCGTTTTTTTTAATTTATGAGAATTATTAAAGAACTTTACAAACATATATATATATATACGCAAATTAAAAAGCATTCTTCCTCTACAAGAGTATTTAAGTGAAATTCTAAATTTACACATGCTCCTACATTTGAAGATCTTCTAAAATGTTAATTATTATTATTATCAATGCAATTTAGTTCAGAAAACTGCTTAATATATGGTAGAGTGTTAAAAAAAAAGAAAAGATTTTTGAAAGAACTAAGTGTTAAACAATACTTGAAAATTGCTGCATTCCTCTGTGTATGACTAGCTTACGGTTATTGAAAATTATACTACAATTCTATTTTCAGCAATACACACTTCTGTTAAAAAAACTAACACGCACATATCTCCCACCTCTCAAAAAAATCAGTAATAGCAACTGCAGTACAAATATATACACAAACTATTCTAGATACAAAATATATTAGATACAGTTGAATGAGAAAAGAAACAATTTGAAAAACCATATGGTTCCAATGACTGCATATCAGAACAAGCACCATAACATAAAAATGAAGTAATTTCATAAAAATAAAATAATATAAATTTGTAAACAACTGATTTATTGATTATAATGCAATTAAGATAATGAGTCCATATTCAGTTTCATTTACGTTCACTTTTAATGTCTTTTCTACGAAGCTTTCATATTGACGCTTATCATTTAATATTTTATTCTTCTTCCGATGCCAATTACTTTTGCCAGGGTGCTACGTATTCACTATAAAGATTTAACAGTGTAAGTTGATAAGTATAACTACTACTTTAAAAATAAGGACACAAACAAACAAATATGTGAACAACTAAACGCATTTGGAACAATATGGTTATCTTTACATTTACTATCTTTAGTTGACAGAAAATATTCTAATTATTTCTAAAAAAATACACAAATTATGCTTAGAAATTAAAAAAAAATAAATAAACAAAATTATATTTCCGTTTGTCATTTATTTATAATTTCAAAATATATCTATTAGCTAAATCAAAAATATTTTTAAGCAACGATGAAGAAATCATATGTAGAGGAAGTATATTGTACTGGATATATAGAAGTCTTACTCGTTCATTTCAGCAAATGATAAACATATTTCTAGTGTCAAATAGCCAGAAGAAATGCTAATTAAATTGAAACAGCCTGAAATGTTTGAAAAAAAAATAATAATGCGTTCTAAAATATTTTTTCTGTTCATTGTTTTCTTTACATTTTTAACAGAAATAATATTTAATAATTAGTAAGAAAGGAATATTTAATCATCCTATCAACCCTGAATTACGATTATGTCCTTCATTGTCTGAGAATCTTGTCACTCGAATGACTGTCATTAAGGGATTGTTTATGAACTGCAAAGATTCGACTATGAATTCAATATCACACTAGCAATAAAGATTTAGGTTCCCCCACATATGCATCTTCACCAATATAAAATATTAAAGCAAAGGGAAAAAATGATAAGAATTTTCACAATTAATTTTTCCTATTGATTGCTATGTACAGAGCCTCCAGTTACTGATATATACACGTACATTATTGTATCTTATGTACCTTACTTACCTTGTAGGTATTCTAAGTGCTGTATCTGAGTATTCTGAATGTTATTACACCTAATGTCTCTATAAACATTATCGTTGTAGATGCAGATTATGTCACACGAAGTACTGAGACATCAGCATTCCTTTCAAATAATGCCAACTATTGTGCCCTGATAGTACATGCTTTTCGTGCCACTTCAAAGAATCTTTATTCCATATCCATTCAGTGTATCAGATAGAGTACTATCTTTTTTTTCACAGGTAAACACTCTCCGACACCAATCAATATTAATTGGTTGTAGAAAATACCGCATTAACAGAATGGTCACGAAACGACAAAATTGAAAGTACAAAAACGAGAAGAAGAAAATAGTACTGTGTCAATATGACAAGTTTCAATGCCTTCTTGTAAGCTTCTTAAAACACGTTTCACTTAAATCAAACAAATGACAACAACAAACGACGCATCTACTGTTATTTTTCCAAGTGCCAAAAAGCAAGTTTAATATAGACCACATTTAAAATCTCTTCTATTCGTTACTACTTTACTTAGCGGAAGTAGAAAGAGTATAAAAAGTAAACGTGGATTACAATACTCAACCATTTACAACACGAATTTCTAAATTCATTCCCCACTGAGGAGATATTAGATAAATTTTAAAATCTTCTGAAAGTTCAACACTACGAATGACTCACTAGTAAATGTTACGTTACTTTGCAAATATATTACGTACTTTAACTCAATACATTAAATCCTTCGTATATATTTGATTCCTCACTTACATATATTACGGATATAATGACGTGTAGCATACATCATCTTACACGCACACATGCATGTATTCATAGAGAAAAGGACAATAAAATAAGTCTTCCACATTATCATGTTATTCACAATGAAGCCAATTATTCTTGTGAAAATTATCGTAAAATATATCACCATTACTTCTCTTATCTTTAGTGGCTAAAATACCAAAACGTAGTCTACTACTATATTTACCGTGTACAGATCCGTGCAATATTTTCAAACAAATTGCAGCGTTTGTCTGTTTAGTTTCATTTTACCTATTATCCAGTGAAATTTGTTTTACGTTAATACCACGGGATATAAAGCGGCAACTAAGTATAATTCTTAACAAGCTATAGACGCACTCGAGACATATGGAGAATACATGATCCAGATTTCCATGACTTTATGAATTAAGACATTAGCATCATGCTTCGACCGACTTTCTTCATGACAGCATTTCACACTGACTTGATGTGAAAATGCAGAAAAAACTCAACTCTTCTATCAGTGAATAGAACTTGGGCCGTCAGATTCACAGTGTCAGTCAGTCAACTGTGGTTTCTTACAGGACAGATACGCTATTTCAAGTAATTCATGCAAATAATTATCTTATGTACATTTACTTTTGTGCTGTCACAGATGATGCAATTTAATGTATACATTGCAAATTCTTAATGCTTGATAACTATCACTTAATTATGCCACCGCAAAATTTAACTAATCCTCATTTATTGAAATTAACAATCAACCTTTTTTATTTAAAACAGGAGGGAGGGGGAATAGATCGACACACAAAAGAGAGTTAATCGTTAACATTTGCCTTTCTCATGTTTCTTTTGTAATTTTCTGAAAAGTTTCTAAGAACAAGAGTCCTTTATGTTGTTCAGATGTAGACAGCTTGATGTATCGACGATGTGTGAACTACATGTCAGTTTCTTATACACGTTTCCGTGCAATCAAAACAAATCCGGCTGTAGTACACTTCACACAAATCGGTCCTGCCACTCCGTTGGCATGAGCAGATAAATAACACGAAAGGTGAAAGCTGCGATCCCATTTTCTCGTACCGAATACTTATTTTAGGTTTATAAATATAGAAATTTCGTAGCCTTAATTTAATTTCTTATATTTAAAGAATTTTATAACCAAAATTGTCAATGAAATATTAAAAGCACAACTTCTGCAAATAAATTTTACATGTGACGCGGAGGCATGTTTTTTCGATTATAAGAACAGTAAGAGAGAATATGGAAAATTAACTACCCTTATACAATCTATACACCTCCTCCCCGTATACAGACGTTAACAAACTTGTAATTTTAGATGCGTATTTCAGGAGTAATTAAATTAAATGAGGTGTATTGATTATTAAACTATAGTTTCACAGAGATTTACTACAAAGAATATTCATAGCATTTGAATCATTGATGTTTCACATTGTTACTCTTCTATATGCAGTAATGGCTACATCTTTCAGATTCTCACAGACACGTTCTCGTGTTCAGACACGAGCTTAATGAAACTGAAGATCATTGCAACCTGAACACGAGATTAATGAAACTGAAAATCATTGCAACCTCGCACAGTTTCATGCGATTGCAAGTGTGTGTGTCAGCTTGATGATTGATTAAGCTTGTTATCCTGGAATCAAAGAGTCGTGGGTTCATTCTCAATAAGAACATATGTAGTTTGGATTATCATCATAATCACCGTTTAATAAAATATAATGCAAATTACGATTGGCTCATCTTATCCAGGAACTTTCGGGTCACAAAGAATTAACAATCATTATTATTAGCTTTTGTGTAAACGTTGTCAGTACTACAAATGATCAATTTCTATTACGCGAAGTATGTACATTGAAATTGTACAATTTGATGCCTAAATAATGAATTATAAAACAGGTTTCAAAAAGGAATTTTTAAGATGTGTTCCATAATATCAATAAACAACAATCTCAAGCAAGAGTTATTGATCGGACGACACATGATCAGCATTGCATTTATTATTACTGTCAGCATATTATATAATTTAACGGATGTATAAAGGTTTGCAACTTCTTTTGTTACGCGTATTGTGAGATGAAAAAATAGCCCTGTACATATCAACTCTGAAACTTGTAAAATTAATTATGAAAATTCTTAATAAGAAAACAACAATTCATCCGTTCATTCATTCTGCCAAGTAAGTAAAAGTGGTTGGAAAAGCATACTCTTCCTACCTTTGTCCGGAGATATTGGAACTTTCTTTTCTGCTGCTACAAGCTCCTCTACAGATTCAGATTCCTACAAAAAACAAAATAAAGTATTAAATAGATGAATATTAAAGGTTCTTCGTGGAAGTTGTTTACATAATTAACCATCGTATGTGGGATTTTGTTTTTTTTTTTTAGAAAAGAAAAACGATTGGACTGTGACCGTTAGCTTTTCACGAATTGAAGTGAATTACGAAATAAACCAAAAAGATGAAAAAAAGGGGCAATCTCACCTAATGTTACTACTACAGGCGCTGCGATATAGTTACTGACAAAATTTATCACATTGGTTAGAATTTCCAAGGGATTTTGCTAGGACTTCGAAACTGGAGATGTATTGTGAAGGGCATAGTGAACATTTGGAAATGTAATAGCATTTTTGCAAGGGTGGGGGTTCTCGCCGTCTGTAGTGAAGATTATTTTTGAATCAAGGGGTTGTAGTAAAACATCTGTGGTGTAAAGGAGTGTAAGGAGGATGGCAAAATCTCTTGATGAATGACAGAAGTCAGTAACCAGGAAGAATTGAAAATTAAGGAAGAGGTCCATATTACTGACCAGAACTAACGTAATAGAACTAACAAGAAACTGGAAAGTTAAACTCATTCAAAATTATTGAATCCAAAAGGAGCACTTAATTTTAATATGCAAACGTTGATTCCTTAACGCTTTCACTTATATTCATTTACATATCAGATGCATGGCACCATAGTTGCCCAAATTCTCATCAAAACTAAAAGTAAAATCTTCAATTAGTAACTTGACATTAGCAATATATTTTGGTAAAAGTAATGAGCTAAGTGTTATTTTGCCAAGAAAACTCTACAAATCGAAATTCTGCATACTGTATACAAAACAAATGAAACATTAAAATTTAACTCACTTTCATCATATCCTGTTCATCGTATGTGACATCCAGGCTTGCATTACGTCTTAAGGAAGTATCTCGAGAGGGCCCCAATTCTTCCTTAAACGTATCGAAGCCTGACTGGTCAAGCTGGACTTTGGCAAGCGCCTTTTCAACATCGTCGGTAACAGGTTCCACATTGAAGATGCATTGATTCACAATGTCTTCCCTGTTTACTTTCCTCAAGGCCTTTTCTAATGTGTTTCCTACAGAACAAAAAGAAAATTGGATGTTAGATATTGACCATAGGATCTTTGCCAGCTATGCAATTACATACTGTTTCACAACAACAGTTCCTTTGCAAATGAAATAATCACGAATAGATCATCTTAAATAAGAAGATAAAAAGAAATAGAAAATACTAAATGTTAGAACGAAATTTTTGCTTTTGACTACTGAACATGCTGAATGTAGATGTGAAATATGTACAGTGCTCCAAAAAGCAGACACGTGGTTATTAATTTTACATTTAACAAAGCAGTGATAAATTTTATTTTGCAAATAATATGAAGAGAATAAGAGAGATATTTGTACTCAGTGGATGTTATTATATGTTAAGTATCGCTACTTATTACTTATTGTATTTTTGTGTAGTACACTATTTGTATAGCATTTACAAATATTATTTGTATTTTTGGAGAACTATACATAAGAGCTAATAGTAAAAATTCACACAAAATGTCACATGAAATTCACATTTTATGACTGTATGAAAATATGTGATAATATATTCTAAAGGAAGACAGTATATCCTAACTACGTGCTTAGAAAATATTTGTTCTGTAACCTACTGCTGGCGATCGATCACTGATGATCAATCTGATAAGAATTTCTCCCTTTTATCAATATACTTCGATATTCAAATCTATCATGACTATAAGACTAAATAGTGATTCTTAACATGAAATTTAAATTATAGAAAAATTATTTTAAAATAACCGTTTTTTTGTTTTTTGTTTTTGTAACAAACGTTACTGATCTTTAAAATCCAATTTTAAGAAGCACTGTTGACAATAACTTTTAAGTATCAACCTTTTTTTCACTCTCAAATGTGAAAATATTTGAGTACATTGAATGCTGCTTCCTATTGAATGTTGCCTCGTACTTTTAAATAACACAGTTCCTAAATAAGTTTATTTGCGAAAGCTTAAAGACAAATATGTCTAGAGAGAGGGCCAAAATGGCACAAGTATATGCGTGAGAGTGAAATGGTTAGACCACGTATTTCATCAACTGCAAATGGTTAGACCGAAAATGTAAATTTTCTGCAATAAATCAAGATTCATATTTAAAAAAAGCCTGTTACGTGTAAATTACAATGACTCTGGTTCATAATTCGATTATTCTTAACCTCCAAGCTTCCATAACTCGTAACTTGTATCAACAGAAAGGGCTCTTACTTTAAAGGGAATTAAGCTCTCGATCTGGCTGTGTATTATTCTTTACTCTATCAAATTTTAATTTAATGGCTGTCATTATTTTAACAGTGCATTTTACTTATTCTAATTTTACTTTAAAGCCTTCTTTCTAATAAAGAAAAATCTAACTACGCAGAAAGGTACTACAGACAACAGGACTGATGTGCTACATCAGTTACAAACTGATGACGATACATTTGTTACATACCACTAAATATACTCTCTGTTTCAGCTGCTCACTTTCCGAGTGAGATTATCTCGTTTTGAATTTCAATTTTATTTAAAGCCTTTGGGCAACTTTGACTCAAGCCGTACAGATGATGACGGGAAAATTGGTGGAATGAAGAAACTGGAAGGGAACGGGACAATCCCGAGAAAACCCACGCACACGGTGTTTGTTCACCATAAAGCCTACATGGCATGAGCCGGGATCAAACCGGGGTCTCTACACACCAGATGTGTTCCTTCTATCACTAAGCTGCCGCGACCCTTACGAAGCAGCGAACTCCAGCTATTAAAAGGCAGAAAATATCAGCAAAGGACACGATGTGTTGCTCATATCCCTACTGACAACACAGGCTGTTTCGTTAGGTCCAGACTCTCAATGGGCCGGAGCACCATACAGTTAGTTCTTATGTTACAAGAGCACAATGAGCATTCCTATAATCCTCCACTGTAATTTTAGTAGTCTAGAAGTCTTCAAATCATTTGTAAATAAACAATTTCTTTACGTTATTCAAAGAGTTACAATCAGGTACTAGAAGTGTGTTTTTAAAGCAATTACAGTCGTAGTCATTATCAGACTTATGCTGAAATATAAAAGTAATCTGAAATAATTTAACGAAAGAACATATATTCTTTTCACGAAGAGAATCATGGTTTCATTTTATTTTCCTGTAGCCCTTATTGGTATGGAAGATATGTCAGGTCTATCAGAACTTTCTTCTTAAGCTTTTCAGTCTTCGACCACAACATGACTTCAAAACTGCGACTTCTAAAAAGGTTGTAATAACATCTTGTACAATTTTGAGGAAACAATAGTTTTTAACTTCTTAATTTTCAGGTTTCTTGCTTCTTCTTTTTAACAATTTATTGTATTCCGTCTCAAATCATCAACGGCACATACAATGTACAATCAATGTTGATTTTAATATGTATTCCTCTGCTCCAAACAACATCTGAAGCTATTTACCAAAAAAATTGTGTACGATACAATTTTTCCATTTTTAAACCATCGACTTTTACACGTATTTGCATGTTAAGAATCACTTAATTAGTTAAAAATAAACACACAGAGATAAACACAAAACTCTACTATATTTTACAGAAAAGAATTTTGTACTACAAAAATTACGAGTATTAGTACAACTAACGTCATGCACAGAAAGGTATTTTAAATAAAAGGAACTGAAACAGTATGCAGTAATACATAAACGCATACACATAAAGGAAATATGTAATTGTGTAAATAATGCAAGATTAGCTAGTCATGATAGATTTAAGAATCAAGTAATTGACTAGGGAAAAATACACAATCTACTCTAAATCCTATGCAGTACAGTAAAATCTTGTAAAAAGAATTGTATGTATTTTAAAACAAACTGTATACTGAAGTTTCAACATTTGTGGAAGGCTGGATGAAATCTTATTAAATTTTTATTGTTTTCAAATTTTCTTAATATGATGAACCCATCTAGAACAATCTTTCTTGCACTGAGAAAAATTCATATATATTTAACAATAATCACAGGTTCAGAAATACAAGGTTCTGAAGTAATAATAAAAATTTATATAAACAAAGATATTTTCTTATTTCACAAATAAAATATCATATTTCTTATTGAATATTTCTAAGTACAAATTTAAAATATTACAAGTTTTATGTAATACGAAATATACTACTGCATCAGATATAAATAACTACCAGAAGGGTAATAATTTGTGAAATTACATTTCAGATAATCACAGTTTCTATGAGCAACTTTGTTATTATTTTCATTGCTATTTTACTGATTGTTTTTCAGTTTCGAGTGTTATATATAAGTACATATCTCGGAAAGTAAACGATATTAGATCTCGATTTTGTAATGCCAAAGCAAAATTTATATTTGAAAAAATATGAAGAATTTTTTATTTGACTAACTTCCAGCATTTTCACCAAACACGTTACGACCATGATTTTACTGTACAATCACAGGCAATTACTACATTACCAGTGAGTCTGCACCTAAAGGGAAACCAACGTCAACGTAAAATAAAAAACACTGTAATAATTAGCAACACTAATACCGCAATTAACAGTAAAGACATCAAAAGAAGGTGGAATGTCTTCATACCTGTAGCTTTGTTTCCTGCTTGTTGCATCCATAGCCTCAGCATGACCATAGCTTGCTGTGGAATGCTGTCGGGATATTCAGACTTTATGAGGTTAACATCTGATGTAGCGATGCCTAATTCGCTGGCAAGTGGTACCCAATCACTGCCCAGGAGATTGCAAATATCCGATAACCGAAGATCTGCTCGATGAATCATTTCGGGTCGACCTACAAAAGGAAAGCATAATAATCATACTTATTTTCAACAGAGATAGAAAAATTATCATACACACCGAGCAATAAACAAACGAAGCATCATTTACAGTGAAATTTATTTGTTAAAATCTTGCAACAGTAAGACTTTTAAGGCAATTAGCTATCATATTCCTGATGTATACGTCAACAGTCAACATACCAAACACGTACATAATAATTTATTCTTTTAGACTTATTTAAATCTATACAATATGAATGCTTCTCTCATAACAGAAAGCGAATATTTATTACGTCTGATTCGCAACACGTTACATCTCCATATACTACCAAGCCCTCTAATAAAGAAAAGTTTATATTTTCTTTCTATAACACCATAATCAGAACGATCAAATATTTGCAACTATTTATTTTCAGAAGTTTGTTAAAACTTTCTCCAAACATATCAACTCTTTCCTCCTTTATTGCGTTTAGACTTGTAACATTATTCAGTTATAAAAAAATATAGAAAAAAATGTTCGAAGTTCAACACATACCTCCATCCCTCAAGAAACTGTACTTCTTTTCCAGCTCCAGGAGATCTGGTTCAGAAGGTGCAGTTTCTGGCATGATGGTCTCAGGAAGAACGATATTAAGTATGCAGATTGGTGACTGTGGAGGTTCGCCTTTTGCAACCTACATAGAAATGTAAATCATAGTATTGAATAATAATAATATTACAACTAAAACGCATATAAGAATTACATATTTTGTATTTATGTGAAGTCTTGATAAAATAATATTATTTGTATTTTACAGACTAGAAGACAAATTCTTAATTATCCGTTTCACTTTTTATTTAAGTTTTGACATACATCTCATCTAATAAATATACCATAAGATAGCAACTACAATATTCAAAATAACAAGAGCTAAACTAGTTAACTGTGTCCTCGGAAACTACATGAATTACTGTAGCGTCGATGGTTTTCCTTGTAAGTAAAGGATATAACTTAAGTTTTAATCCAAGACAATACACAACACCCAATCATACTTGACGAAACACCATAGATTTTAAAATCAAGTCAATAGGAAACCAGAGTGTTGCATAAGTTCGCGATCTCCTATTGACATCCTTATTCTTGTTTTATTTCTGCTTCTGTTGGATATTTCCCACTGTACAAATATACTTACATATAGCAGTTTTTATCGTAGATTTCGAATTTTTTATTCATTTGTCAAGATTAATTCTCCTTCTAACATGTTTTCTTTTCTGAAGATGGATGAAAAATTGCCCTGAGAGCAGCTACTAGGTTCCATTGAAAAAAAGGCTAGGACCAAAATCCACATTTGTTGAAATTTGTGCTGTAGAAGGCCCAGGTCGGATTAACTGCTATCAGAAAATGGCACAAGCGCTTTAATGTAGGAGACATCAACTTTTAAGATCAACCACGTTTAGGAAGATCCGTGACTTGGATCCAGAGGTCGTACGCCAAGCCGAAGAAGCAAGTATCCAAACGAGCACGTGAAGCTTGTCGGATGACCTGGTTACTTCAAATACCACCCTGCATAGAAAACTCGTCGAGCTCGGTAAAGACAACAGGGGCTGTCGAGTGGTACCCCATGAGCTGAGCCAGGCACAAGATCAAAGGTGCGTTGATGTGTATCGTCAGTCCTCGATCAGAGGATTGGTGACCGAAACATCACGCAAATTGTAACGTGCGATCATAATTTTGCCGCAATTCAGTCTGCAGAAACCAGTGGTTTAACCCCGGCGACCTTCTGCAACCGTAGTCAAACATGGAAGGTTAAAGCATAAGGTGATGTTTGTATAATGGAAATTCGAAGGTGTGATCCAGTTGAACCATCAACGCCGACCTCCACTAGCAACAACTCGATCGAATGTATATAGCTCTGGACCGAAAGTACCCGGCTTTAGTTAATTGGAAAAGAAGGTTCCTCCTGGAGAACAACATTCCGACCCATGACCCACCCAAAAACCCGAGAATTGGAGGGAATCGAACTTCCATCCAGATTGTTCATCAGATCTTGAACCCAGTGACTACCATTTATTCCTATCAATGGCGCACTTCCTCAGCAGCAGAACTTATTGAAACCTGAACTAAGTCGAAACCGAAGACCGGGATTTCTTTGGCTCGAAAACCACTGAATGGTAAGGGGCCAGAATAAAAATTTTGCACAAAGATTACTAAATGCTATAGAACATAATGAATTGTACTTTATTCTACCTGAACATGACTAATCAGAATGGGAAATGAAACAATACCCTGAAACAAAGCCCAAGCTACCGGCTTACTTGAACTTAATTATCATTACGCCAACAAAAATTAGAATATTAGCATAATATTAAACAATCATACCATCTATGATATGTGAACTTCATATTTATACTAGCAAGCATGTTGTCGACCTCATACGTGTTTCGTACGCACGAAGTATCTATTATAAAACATGACATCACAGATAATAACGTGGGCTTGCAAACAAAACTTACACAAAACATACATTACAGAAGGGTACACACATATTCACATAAAATTACACATAACTATAATGAAAAAGAAGAAAAGTCATGTAATATTAAATGACACCAATTCATATGTTCACACTGTAACATTTAAGGAAATAAATAAACAATAATTAAATACATCACTTCTAACTTGGTCGCCTGAATATCACAAGTCTGATTTAGTGCTGGCTCATTCTATCTACTTGCTCTCTGTTACGGTCGCATTGTCTTCCAATGATCTCTCTACGAGATATAGCTATTTTGTTGTAATTGTAACGTGATGTACAATTGTTACCACCAGTGTATCGTTAGATAATAGCTAAAAACATCATGGCTGAGATACTATACGGTGTATTCTTGGTTATGTACTTTTAGTTGAAACATGTCTCTCCTGGCTGAGAGTATTGAGAAACTGATAAGTACGGGTTAGATGTATGCAGTAATGACAACAAAACATAGTTGCACGTCTTGCAATTAAGATCAAAAACACTGAAACTGCTGCACAAGACTATATTATTCGTAAAAAATAAATTACACGTAACGTTTCGACCTTCTAGCAAAGATCCTCTTCAGACATACACTC
>JAGDQP010001072.1:104114-133360 GCA_022664845.1 Lepisma saccharinum
ACGAATAATATAGTCTTGTGCAGCAGTTTCAGTGTTTTTGATGCAGTAATGATCAAAGGAATAAAATATAATACTAGCTCATGTTAAGAAGAAAAGAAAGGAAGAAGAAAATGCGATCGAGATTCTTTTCGTAATAGTCTGCTCATAAATGAGAATTCGGCGGAATGTAAGTGTAAATAATTAACTATGAATAATTTGCGGTAATATGTGGAATACAGCCTAGAGATAGTCTATGTGTAAGGACAATGTTACCGTCACGGTGAACTTACATAGTAGTACTGCAGAGCAATGTCTGTCGATATTAAGTGGTGTAATATTGTGTAATCTTAGATGGTACAAGATGCTACAGGGGAAAAATTTCATTAAAGTATGAATATCTAAGTCCAAATGGAATACTGTTTATTTAGTAATGTTTGAGAGTAATACTAATATACACTGTAATCAAGGATTACTTACGTTCCCAAAGGTAAATAACACGATTAAAACATGACTGTGGTGACCTTTAGATACTCCCCCAGGATTGATTTTCTTTCGGGTACTACAATGTACTTGATCGGATGGAGAATATTAACTTATCTAATATCGTGTACCAGCGCTTCAGTTCGTACTTACACACTTATTACAATTCATGAAATACAAGTAAACCAGTCAAATAAATTGAACGCTCAACATCCCTTTGGTACTAGTTGAAATTACAATAACTCAAAGCATCGTTCACACTCTTAATGATAGAGCAACTCGCTTAGGAACATGCCCTCACCACATCAACAGTACTACGGTAGTTGTTCATCAGTCTCTTGTTCTTGCATGGTCCATGCTAAATACAAAGTCATTGATATTGCGCTTGATGATTTTACTATGTAACTCCATTAATCTTGGAGTTGTTTATGATTCAACTAGAGGGAAGAACTATTCTTCGAAAAGCTTAATGCGAACTGATTGGTCAATCATTAAAGTTGGCTTAAAGACTACTACTGGTCCATTTTTATTTTGGGTTCTCTACAAACCATAACATGGACTTTTTATCACTAAATCCGAAGTTTCTTACAAGAAAAGACCTGGAAACAAGGAAAATTACAGGAAACTACGCAGAATTTATGCAAGTCTCGTGACAATTTATCTTTTAGCCCTTACGCGTCTAAAGATTCAGTTGCCTCCTCTGTTCTGAAGGCACGACATCATTGCAAGAGAAACTTTTATTGCTTTTTGATATAAGCGTTGGTTATATCCTTTGCTGCTTTTAGCAGATCATGTGCAAATTATTTTTGCTACACTATCAATCTGTTTTCTCATATGTCTTCAAAAGAACAGAGGAACAAACTAGAGAAACACAAAATGAAATAAAAGAGTATATACATGCAGTACGGAAATATCACAAAATGCTAGCGACAGAATTACAGACGGATAAATGGCAGTGCTGCAGGAAAAATACACAGAAAATGTTTGTGTGGGAGGCGGAGAGTACAATATTAAACAAAGTTTAGCAAATTAAAATGCAGTTATCATGAACAAGTTAACACATACGAAAACATTTAGAGACAGTGAACCATTAAATTACCGTAGAATGGGTAACTTTGGCAGAAAAATACATATCAATTACCTATTTAACACATACCTTTAATATTGTCCCATATTTTTATAATTACCTGGAAGGAATTGTGCATGAGGTTGTCATGATGAGTATCAAAGTGTAAGAGTGATCCAGAGCTGCCAAAATTACCCCATTATACGACAGTATTTTTATTATAAAATTTAAAAAACATTCGAACAGCCGACGAATTGAATCATTTAAATCGATTTTTTAGCAGTGACTATGTAACAGAAAAGAGACATGGACATTATCTTATATTACTTATATTACAAATCATTATAATACTTGCCTTTGGTTCCCTCATAAACAGGATTCTTCCTACAGTGTCAGCATGTGGATCTTTGACCCGTACTGTAAAAGGTAACCTGTTTTCCTTAAAGGCGTGGAAACCAAGTTGTAGTTGATCACCAGACTTTGTAACAGGCACTAAATTTCCAGCGAATTCTACAAACTGTGCTTTACCTTCTAACACCTGGAAAGAACATAAAAAAGCTTCGTTGAACCACAGACACTTTGTAAAGTTATAACGTGATATATTAAATGGACAAACCAAAAACATCTTCTCAACTTTGGTTGAGATACTCTTTATCACTTGAATATACTACTACTTTAAAAGGTTGATCACAGCAGTCACACTTTAATTAAACTTCTCGACAAGCGGCACATACAAACTATTGTTAGGTTGAATATGCATAGGTAAAAGCTTATATAATTCTTTCACAGCCACTGGTTGAGTGATTTTACTTACTACGAGTACTTTTAAAAATACTATCTTACTACAGTTTGCACTTTGCACCCAGTACTATATGATACAGTAGTTTTTCCTTTCTTTCTAGTTCTTTTACATGGCAAAGTATTTAAATCAAAGCCCATCAAAATAAAAAGGTTACTCTGTGGTGGTATAGTCATTTGAATCTTGGAACATTTTCTTGTTTCACCTTTAGTGGTACAAAGTAAAAGCTGAAATAGTACTTTTGAAATCAGAGCTGTTTCTTTCTAAAAATTTTATCCAACGGATAAACTAAAAGATTTGGAAGAAAACATGAACGAAGAACCCCTTTAGACTAGGACAGTTAATCGACCTTCGCTTTCGAATTTTGTGTGAAAGACGAGGGCAAACGTAGTGTCTTCACAGCACTTTGAACTACTGTAGTAGTTTTCAGAAAAAAAAAAAGTTATCTTGCCATCAGTAACAATATCAGGACCTTTATAAGAAAAAACTGCACTTATGCGTATATCTTCAATGATGTAAAAATGATTAATAAAAAAATATTTTCAATGAAGGACACAAAGAGTTGCAGATTTACGATTTTGCTTCAGATTCGAAATACTACATCAGTCAACGAATGTTGCTATATAATGTTAAGACCTCCTGTGGAGTTAAAATCTGTTTGTAAGGTAATCACAGGCAAATAGAAGGATATTAGTTTGAGACATCTCTTAGTTTTGAAGCTTGTCTTGAGGAAGGATTCAAATTACCAAATCTAGATGTCAACATTGAGTTGTGTACTTCTTTAAAGTGTATTTTCTGAAAAATTAACAGACGAGTTGTTTGCGTAAGCAATTATATTACTTATTCAGTATTAAATGCTTCGGGGTAAGAACGTTTAAGTACCATATAATACTGTACCAAACACTGAATGATGGGAAATGAAAATGTATGTTGGTTTTACGTAAGTCGAGTTGAAGTGCCTACTTACTATGCTTTGCAGCCTACTTTAGCTATTTTTGGTTCTTACACATTCGCTCTTTAACACATGAAGATATAGTTGAATATTAATACTGTTACAAAAAAACAAGAAATCACGCTTACTGTGGGAAAGTAGTCACCGGCAACAAACTTTTAATGATAAAAAATATATAACCCGATCTGAAGAATCCAGTTTCAGTTATAACACATCGATGATTTGACGCATGCCGTACAAAATGGCGACTGCAAAGAGGACGTCAATTACCCAACAGATGATGAATGAACTGCACTCAAACTGTACTTGCAATCATCAAATTCGCAAGAGATGGATACTCTTTACAGTAAGCATTGGTTACTATTCAAGAAAAATGTACACACACCCATTATTGAAGTATTTTAACAGCACATAAGCAGTTTACTATTTGGAACATGTTATAAATGCCCCGTGAGCACAGTTATTTTATATTCATTTCTGTAACAAAGAAAGTTAGATTTCCGTACACGAAACTACTTAGCAGTTCAATCTAGTCACAATATAAACAAACTTCCATTCTTACCTCAACGTCTCTACTCTTAGCTACCTCCGTGAAATGTTCTTGGTGTTCGAGTGTTTTGTCTTCTTTGTCATCAGTCATACAAAAAACTCGTAGCCTTGCTTCTAAAACATCCACCCGTTTCGCGAAAACAACAAACCTATTGACGAAAGAGAAATGTTATTGCATACCACAACACAATTTCCTAAAATTAACTTTATGTTTTAAAAATATTCTATAAAACATGCAGCAGGAATGAAAAAATACAAAAATTTTCATTAAGTATCAAAATTTCTACTTCGCCACAGATTTTTAAGCCAATATTTTGACTAGCTTTCGGTTACTTTTCAGAGCTGGAGACAGTTCACAGAGGCTTGTCTCTCCGGTTCTGTAGAACAACACATTATCTATTCTGTTTTAACCCTACTTTTAATATACCATTAAATTTAATATTATTTCAAAATCCTGCAGTTTTCGAATTTTAAAACTGAAAATTTCGGGTTTCCATTTCAGACTCTTCCTGTGCTTCGTTTCTACAGGTATGTCACGTTTTGTTACAAATTAAGAGACCGGTGACAGGTGAATCAATCAGGTTGAAAGAACAATAAATTAAAATGCAAATAATACAACAAAAAGTAACAGTAAAGTTTAAGGGAAATATAATACAAAAAATTGGAAGCGAAATTCAAAGCTTTTTTTTTTCCCTAGCTATCCACGATAATGGCCCGAGAACATTCAATATACCCAGCGATTGCTTAAGTAATTCCTTTTTTAAAACATTTTCATTCATATTGTAGATGGAAAATATTTATGATCACAATCACAATACAGAATTACGTTTTATACCATTTACGGAATGTTCACGTATGCATACATAGGGAACTAGTCTCGCAGATATACACACATATTCACAGTGCATTCACAGATACCGTCCACTCACAGATTAGTATGCACAAATGTTCCCAT
Source organism: Lepisma saccharinum (assembly GCA_022664845.1). NCBI lineage: Eukaryota > Metazoa > Arthropoda > Insecta > Zygentoma > Lepismatidae > Lepisma > Lepisma saccharinum. The sequence goes on from JAGDQP010001072.1 coordinate 108,895, forward strand.
GTATATATATGTATGGGCGGGTAAACCGGGATTGTCGCCCCAAAAGGTTTCTGTCACTAACGGGGAGGAGACCCCTTAATTCCTCTTGCTAAGGCTTCAGGGAACCGACCGGGGTAGATGCCTAATGTCCAATAAATACGTTCACGTCGTTGGGCCTGTTAGAACCCAAGCAACTGCTTGGCGAACGAACATGGATGGGCTGCTCACCAACCCGCAGTTGCAGACAGCGTGGTGAGTCAAATGTCTGCACCCCTCCTTTCTTTACACATGATGGAACAAGTAAGGAAACAGCCTCGGAGGACCTTCTTGCCCGGAGGACGGAATGAAGCTGGGTCAGAGGGTCAAAATGCCCGGGTTTGGACTGTAGACTGCCAGGACACCGACACGGCAACTCGAACGGACCTATATGTGGCGACCCTCAACTGTCAGTCACTTGCAGGAGAGGACAAAATATAATAATTGCAGAATGAACTCAAGAGGATTAAGTGGGACATCATAGGACTATCAGAAGTGTGGAGGAAGAATGAAGAACAGTTGGAACTACCGTCAGGGCACACGTTCTACTTCAAAGGAACAGAAAACGGAAAACCGACAGGCGTTGGCTTTATAATTAATAAGGACCTGAAGACCCGGATCACAGAAATTGAAGGAATTTCAGATAGAATCGCACGGGTAGTAATAAAGATAAACAACAGATACAGTATGGAAATTATACAAGTGTATGCTCCAACAACCTCACATCCGGAGGAGGAAATCGAAGACCTATACGAGAAGATACAAAAGATTTTGAATCATAGCATTCGCATTACAAAATTGTATTCGGAGACTTCAATGCGAAAGTAGGAACCAAGCACAGCAGTGACACGAAATTGGGAAACTTTGGATTTGGTAAAAGAAACAAGAGAGGAGAGAAGTTAGTGGAATTCTCAGAAGCCAACAGACTGTTCATCCAATACATTTTTCAAGAACCCCCCCCCCCCCCCCAGAGGAAGTGGACATGGAAAGGCCCAAATGGGACCAGAAACGAAATTGACTACGTTCTGTCGAATAACAGAAAAATTCTGCAAGACGTGTCTCTTCTGAACAATTACAAAGTCTCGAGTGATCATAGGGTGGTGAGATGTAAGCTGAAACTAATTGAGAGAAAGAAGCTTATCAGAGGAAAACCGTCAGTTTTAGATCTGGAAAATCTACGAAAACACAGACAGATATTCGAGATAGAACTAAGCAACAGATTCAGCGCCTTGGACGAGTTAGAGGATGAAGAAGACATCAATAACAGAAATAAAATACTGACTGAGATAATAAGAGAGACAGCCAAGGAAATAGCAGGCACCAGAAAGAAAAAAGAAAGCAAAATCTCAGAAGAAACTAAACTCTTGATGAAGAAAAGAAGGGAAATGAAAGAAGAGGAAAATTACATAAAGAGGATTGAACACACAGAACTAAATAAAACCGTAAGGAAGAAAATAAGAGAGGATGTACGAAAATATAACGAAAATCTTGTTAGAAATACAGTCGAGGAAAACAAAAACCTGAAGAAAGTCAAACAGCAGCTCATGACAGGGAAAAAGCAAATAATTGCAGTTAAGAGACCAGACGGGACCGTAACACGAAATAAGCAAGAAATTATAAAAAATATTTGAAAATTTCTACAGATAATTGTACTACTCCGAAAAAGAGCTAGGAAATGAAGACTCAGAAGAGAATGATGTAGAAGTTCCAGACGTAATGAAAGAAGAAGTGGATAAAGTATTTCGAGGGAGAACGGAAAGTCGGCAGAAGAAGATGGACTCACAGCAGAGATGTTTAAATGGGGAGGTGAAAAAATGAAAGAGGAAGTTGCTAAATTATTCTCGATGTGCCTGAGGAAGAGAGAAATACCCTCAAGTTGGAACAATGCCGTTATCATTTTGTTGTACAAGAAAGGGGACAAAGAACGCGTCGAAAACTACAGACCAATTAGTTTACTGTCAGTCCTATACAAAATGTTCACCAAAGTTATTTTGAATCGTATTGAACGAGACTTAGATTTTAACCAGGGAAGGGAACAACCCGGATTTCGTCGTGGATTTAGCACAATCGACCACATACAAACATTGAATGAAGTTATGGAAAGGACTAATGAATATGAACTTCCACTATGTTTGGGATTCGTAGTTTTTGAAAAAGCTTTCGATTCGGTCTCCTTGTCAGCAGTACTTAAATCACTGGAACATCAAGGCGTCGAAAGTGCATACATCAAGTTACTGCGAAACATTTACTCGACTGCCACATCTGTCATTAGACTACATCAAGAAAGTGAAAAATTTAAAGTTGGAAAAGGAGTAAGGCAAGGAGATTCAATTTCTCCAAAACTGTTTTGTGCGGTCCTGGAGAGAGTGTTCCAAAATTTAAAGTGGGAAGAAGTTGGAATTAAAATTAATGGCGAATATCTTCATCACCTACGGTTCGCTGATGATATAGTCCTGTTTGCTAGTGTAAATACTACATGTGGTTGATTTGTAGGTATTATGAGAACAGAAGTAATGAGGGTGTTGTTTTCTAAACTGATGTTACTCTTTTGTTAGAGATGGACCAAGTGAACTGGAAAACACGGAATTGGTTCAACTGTTCTAGGAATGTGTTGAGACTGGTTTCACCATGAATCCGTAACATCAGGATATCATTCAAAGACCCATCCAAAGTAGTGGGGTCAAGGGCTGAGTTTGCATGAAATCAAGTTCTTGCTTGCCCATAAACAGATTAGCATCGGATGAAATGCCATTAGAATAAAAAGGTGCCATTCTCGTATTCATGGCAGTGCCTCGGATCTTAAGGTAGTCGTCAAATGTGAAGTTGTTACTTTGAGAACTAGGTTGGCCAAGTTAAGAAGGAAAGCTGTGGTTGGGATATTAGGTTTGGGTCTCTGGTTAAGGAAGAATTCCATTGCTGCTAAGCCATGGCATGAGGAATGTTGGTATATATATTTTGCCTGCCACTCATTATTAAACGATATTTATAGAAAAATATTTCGTAGTTGGTGTTGCTTATGAGCAGTCATATGGAGGCAAGAGCTTTCATGCCACTTCAGATTAAAATTACTCCTTGGCTTTGGTGTATTAAAAATATGTACAACTTCACATTTAATAGATGGTGTACTCTAAATATACAAACGAATTGCAGGATAAAAATGTTTTTATGGAAGCCTTTGTACGTCTGAAGGCAAATCTGATCAACAAATAATTTTTGCAAAGTTAGTAATTTCAATCGTCGTATTTCATTTCACCAATCGTTCAATTTACTATATCTGGTCACAACATTTTTTTTTTCAATTCTCCTTTGTTATCAAAGGGTTTTTCTTTAGAAAATACCTGCTAACAATTCACGGCCTTGCCATCAAAACTATCAATAATATTTAATCCTTCCACCAAAACTATCAATAATATTTAATCTAATCCTCATGTAAAGTTCAATCAATCAAAGACATTGGGATATATTTTGACGGCAATAGTAAATTTAACGGATATTTTACACCTTAACACAAGAATCCTTAAAGACGATAGGGTACATATTTAACCAACGGGGAGAGTTAACTACAATGCGGACCTTCTTAATGTTATACAAAGTTTTAGTGAGAGCTAAATTAGAATATGGAATCATAACTTGGTACCTAAAAACATTAATCAGCAGTTTAAAAAGAGAAGCCATTCCAAAGTTTTTTATTACAGTTTTATGCTTTAAGTTTGGCCTACCATACTACGAATACTGTAGCAATCTTCTCAGACTTGAACCCTTGTACACACTAAGAAGAAATGTTGATAAACAATTTATTGAAAAAAATATTTATACTAGGAAATATTTATTGAAAAAAAAAATGTATTTCAGGTACCTACTCATAATCTTAGAATATATGAATTCTTGGTTAACAGAGATAAAAAAAGAACTATTTTAACTAGAATGATTCATACTTATAACCAAGATATGAATGAATGACAAATCTATAGCTGCATTATGTTTTCATATATTTTACACATTTTAGCTATGTGACGATCCACATTTTCTTTTTAAATGACTACTGTACTTGTTATGCAGTTTATATTCATTCTTTTTTAAAGGTTTAACCAGATTTTAGTTTTAACGATACACGGTTATAAATTTAGCACGTAATATTTACCTTTTATTTCTTTTACTGAAAATAATTTTAGAATTTATGCAATATCCATGTGAAATATGATGTTTAAGCATACTAAGGAATATTTTTTTATTATTACATGCTACTTTGCAACACTGGCTGATACAATTTTATGACCTCATTTTTTTTATGCTTTTTTATTAATTTGAAGTTTTGGATTTTATACTGATTATAATTTTATACTAATGTTATACTAATTGTACCTAATTACACAGAACAGATTTTATACATTTATTGTAAGTAATGTTTAAATATTTCTATATTTTATGACTACGTATGCTGTAAATTTATTGCGACGACTTTCAATTATGTAGCTATGTAATATTTTCGACACGTGTTGTATTGGCCTACATGGTATTCATAACACGATTATTATTATTACTGATTACAAAATTTCTTTTGCAATGATGACTACCTCAATATCACCCTTCATCGTAATGATTTTTAAATTCGGCTTCGTAAGGACATGATTTACTAAAAAAAATTATTGAAATCCACTTGTACAATGCTCATAATAGATTTTGTAGCTATTTAAATCTAGATAAGAAAAAAAAGGAACGTCTGGTATAATCAAAGATATGGAATTTATAACTGAAAATTAATTATTAGATGAGTCCTTTGCACAATATTTTGCATCTGTTTTTCAACCATATTTGTTAGATAATTATGATTGTAGTTCACCTTCAAGAAATTTTTGTGAAGTAAAACCTCCTTTAATAAAAACTGAACATGTTTTAGAAGCGATTATATCATTAAGGGCTAAATCTTCATGTGATATCGATGATATTCCTGCCTTTATCATCAAAGCGGTTGAGGTGGAAATTCAAGGTTCTCAACACTTTGAGTTTGGAAAGTATAGTAAAGGAGATTAGTTGCTTTCATTGCTTAATAAATGTAATTTATCTGACTTGAAGTTCTTTCATAGTTTATTACATGGAGTGATCTATCTTGAAAACTATTCTTCTACGAGTTTCTTTGGGTCAAACAAGAACGTTCAATCCTTTTTACTGTACTAACTTTCCAAACTTCTCTATTTATCGATCGATTGATACTACTCATAAGTACTACAGGGTTGTTGACCTATTTCAGTCTAAATTTCAAATTATACGTAGGCAATTCTTTATCTCTGCTAATTGACTATTATTCTTTCTTTTACTTTCTTCTGGGTGCCTTATTTTATTTTTTGTGTTGTCGATCTTTTTATGCCTACATTGTAATTTATCTATTACGGATACTACAGGTTTGTTTGTTATGTGTTCTTTATTCTTATATCATTACTCTTATAATCTATGCATGTTTACATTGTATTCATTTTTATGTAATTTTTTATCAGTGTATTTTTATTAAAAGTACTCGTTTGTATTTTATTGAGTTATAAGCATGTTATATCTCATTGATTGTAAATGTTAAACCTCACTGTAATCTTACTTTGTACTCATTATTAGCGCACTAGTGGCAGTCCTTGCTGTATGATTAGCCAAATAAAATTCTTCTAAATAATAATAATAATAATTATTATTATTATTATTATTATAGAAGGAGAAGAAGTAGTAGTAGTTTAAGTGAGTGATTTTGAGAAAGCGTTGTAGGAAATATGTCAACCTGTTGAATCTAAGGCTTTTCCACAGAAAGAACTCGTATGGAGATCAAAAGAACGCCTAAAATAATGTCAATAACAAACATAATTTTGACTGAACATAATGGATTTGAAACAAGAAGATAACGTGAACAAGGCAACATTGAAACTAATAACATTTACTTACTTCGCCATAAATGGTACGTGAATTGCTTCTTTATACAACTCCGTCGCCATTTTAGTAGCTTCTCCTATGTTCCTGCAGTCCATTAACCAGAACCGCGCAGAGACGGTCGTCGTAAAAGACACACAGTCGTTAACAAAGGTAAGAGGTGTAGAGCCTGTGACGTCCTCCCACTGCGCCCTCGTCGTTCCTCCTACAAAAACGAGAAAGAAAAATATTTTTTTATTTATTAACGCTCGTTAAGTGCCAGATAAAGCATAACCTTAAACACCACATGCATGCAATTTCTAACTTATAAAGGAGGGGGAAAAGTGATTATATGAACTGATGTGTTACTCTTAATGAACAGGTAAGTGAACAAACATGCTGAATGTGATCAATGTTGATTCTGCATGACCATTTCAGTGCATGTTGTCATTACCATGTGCAAGGATATAGAAGTTCTGTGAACATTAATGGAGTGCTTAATTACTTATGACCTCCATGCAGGCAAAAAACACCATACATTCATTTTTCAATAATTAACAAGATATATATGGTTGTGTACTACAATAACACCATACATCTATACAGATAATCCAAAGTAAGGGTGCATGCCAACTAGTACGTTTCACGTTAATAACCGGTTTAATGTCTTTCTAAAGTAACATATGTGTAATCATTGTTTCTTTCTACACATATTTTAAATAAAAATAAATTTCGTTTAAATAAATTACTACTAAAACTTAAAAACGATAAAATATGCAGGGTAATATGCTAACTACAGTGCTACTTCAAAACTACATTAACGATGGTCAGGACAGATGTGTTATCTCAAGAAACAAATAATTATTTAAAGTTGTCTATTAACTCAAATTCTATTTGTGTCTTCTTTTAACTAACATATGAATAGTCGCAATTTACAAAATATGCTTCCGTAATATTTTTTAAATCAAATTATAAGAAACCATTACTAAACTTCCTAAATAAAGTATGATTCTCTTTATCTATGGATAAACTAGCACAATATGAAAAATAATAACAACACATACTATAACAAAGTAATACTAAAATCATAAAATTAAAGCGTAAAAAATAGCTTTGCAACAACAGTACTAAACCAACTTACAAAATAAAGCGCAAGTTAACCCTTCCAATAAGTAGCTTTTCTAATTATATTACTTTTCATGATTTTTAGCAAGGAGAAATTACTGCTGCATTTCATAGAAATATACGCATGAGTTAAATTACTTACACCTTTCTTTGTCTTCAAATCCAGATTACATTTTTTTAAGAAAAGAAATCTTTATATTAAGCATATTGTGCCACTAACGAAATCCAAATTCTGAAAGGGTTAAACTTAGAAACATATACAGCAGAATGAAATTTAATGAGAGATAAACAGCAACACTGAAATGGAAACTGAATGATGTAAGAGATGAAAAAAATATAGACAGATATTGCAAGGAGACTTAAGAATTGCAACTGAAGAAAAGGAAGCAGCAACGGTTTCAGAAAAGACCCTTTTAGGGCAACTAATTCATATTTATGGCACAATTTTTTTTCTGATTGCAAAAACCTGATAAAATTTTGCTATCATTTTTTTTTTTAAATTAAATTCCTCTAAGTTGTTAACATTGTGTTAAATTCCTTTTGTTATAGCACTATAGTCTGAGAACTCATTATTCTCTCTTTATCTAATTCATCAAATTTATTAGATACCGCATCAATTAATATTTTTATTACTACGCCTAATATGACATGATAGAATTTTATTTCCCGTAAGTTTCCGGAAATTGTACAGAAGACCAGCTATTAGTCTTGTTTGCTTTCTGTTCTGCTCAACAATTACCGTTAAAAATTACAAATGTAATAAAACCCTCCCAGAGTGCTTTATGTTGCTAAACCAAAAGTGCACTTAAATACTGTGCAAGAAATGTAAAAATTGCAGGAAAAACTACACTTATGTTTATTAATAAAAGTGCATGTATTCTATATTTTAAATGATGCTGTTTCCCGTTCTTTTCCTTTGCAAACTAATCTGGTGAAGGGAGCTCCTAAAAAATATATCATCTAAGTTCTAGAAACTGTGATACGTGCAGCAGAAGAAAACAACAGGAATGAGATCATTATATTTGTTTACTGAGATTACACTTATCCTGCAAGCTTGGAAGAATCTCAGAATTAATAAGTTCTATTTTTATCTGTTTGCCCAGGAAAAGAAATAACTGGAAACAGTACCTTAGGGACCAACAAGAATCTTTTGTAATTTTTGAATGAGACGGTTTTAATATATTCTGAACTGAGGGTTTCATTGTTATATTTGAGGAAACACAGATGATAATACGTAAAAGAAACAAAACATATAAATATATAGCAAAAATTTTCCTGCTTTCTTAATTTTTAATATGCAGGTGGGAACTAGTTTTAACAACTTGAGAGAGAGAGATAGAAAAATGCTGTGAGGCTATAAATGATTCTAACAATCAAACTGAATTTAATAATTTGAGGAAAAGGAATAATAAAAAGAGACAGTGTTGCCCATTACCTTTAAGTGATCTTTTCCGAAACACCCCTGAGGAATGCGTGCAGCGTTGTATTAAAGTGAGGGGAGCGTGTTAGTAAATTTGTAACATCAACAGCAAAGAAGTTATCACTGCTTTAAAGAATAAAGTGATATTATAAAACACTGAAATTAATCACAACAATTACTTTCCTAATGAAAAAATACAAGTCAATGACTCAAACGAATAAACCTGGTCATTGAGAAAAAAAAAACAGCCCTCAGTGATAATTAGACATCTGTTTCCTGACATTGTTGTTAATCTACTGCAACTGATTAAAAAAATCAATGTCTACTAGGATGGACCCTACTAAAAGATATTTAAAAAAAGACAGAAGTATTAAAGCTACAAAATTTCAACAAGATTTTTCTTTTATTACTTAACAAACAAGAGAATTTCTATTAACTCAACATGAAATTAAATAGTACAGAAAATGATCTATAAGAACATTCATACATGGGAAGGATTATGAATCAACATCAACAGGTCAAGAAGAACATGAAATCTCTATATACGACCAACAGGTAGAGGAGGGAGACAACAGCCTACATGTTAAGAAGAGAAGGGCACTGAGATAGTGAAGGTAGTTAGAGGGGTAGAGGGGGGGCATTGGAAGTGAATGATTTCTTTCTTAAGATTTAGTCTCTGGTGAACTTAAGAACGAACACTACCCAGACGAAGAAATGTTCCGCTTATATCATGAAATATAATTTATTTTCCTGTTACTAAATTTCAAAACTCAATTCGTCATCTCAACGACGACGACCCGCCATCTATCTAGCTGCTATATTTACTGTTCTATACAACAGTCATGGATACAGAAAAGAAGAGTTCAAACAAGCTTCCGTAAATAAATATGAAAAGAGTGAACATTTATCTACAAATCGGTATTCCTGCGCAACTTTATATTCATGCAATACGTTAACTTTTGCTCTTAAAATACTTTTCTATAGTAATAGATTATACTTACTGCGATAGTTAATGTTTGTTAGATTTTCCTTTACAAAAATAATTCGTCGACACTTAAATCTGCAAATTTCTTTCTAATTCTTTAACAGAACAAGAGAGGAGTTTATTTATCCTCCTATATACATACAAGGTAGAAATAAAAAGGAAAAAGAATACTTACATGAACAGCACGTCACTTAGTAACTATACACACAACACATCGTTATACAGATTGTAATGCAATATTTCGGCAAATAATGATGACTGTTAACGAGCGAGTCAAGAGAAAACGAATGTCACACGTGGTTGTAGAACAAAGTGTAATAGTGAACACAGTAACGGTTGGGCCACCTACTGGAACACGTATCAAATTATGGAGCAATTAACAAAATACGTGTAAGTATCGGAAAAGACTGGTGAAAGGTTTTGCGCTGAAAATGCGTAGCGTGGCATTCTACCAGTTTACGTGCTGTTCATGTAAATATCTGTCTTTCTTTTGTTTTCATTTTTAGCATAAACTGCTTTTCCGGCTCTCTTTTCTCTTAGTGCACAAATATAGGATGGTAAGTAGTTCGTCAAATCTTAATAAGAATATGAGGAATAAATACAGTAGCAAATCTGATGGATATATCACTCTCTGTGAATGAAGTTACTTCTAAAGTAGAATACGGTACGAACTTAATTATATTCTTATTCTGAAACAGCGACAAGCAACCATTTGCTTTCTTTAGCAATAAATTTCTATTACTGATTAACACTGAATTTTAGATTTCTGATTTCCAATAAAGTTGATTTAGATGAATTGATCAAAAACAGGCCATTTTCAGTTCTTTCTGTTCAGTTTACTAATGATTTCTACTACAGTACTCTTCCGAGTTTAAAACAACCATTTAGATTCCTAGCTATGAAATTAGAAAGATGTAACTTAGAGTCTACAACGCGAACTTTTTTAATCAATTTAGCCTGTATTTCAATTGTTGCATTATCATATTCACTATGATTGTTTCTAATATCTCAAGATTTTATTGAAGAAAAAATATAAAAATAAAGTGCAACACAACCTGATAAAGATAAATTGTTACTGTCATGTCTCTGATTAGAAACAGTCTGATTGAACAGAACAGTGAATCCTAATATCATGTTAAAGGAAAGCTGCACGAAATTTCTAACATCTTCCTTGATTTCATTGTCCTGTTAATTTGCTTGATTTCAAATAAACTGAACATCTTTGAGATTAATGTACACCTTTTAGAATGTACAATGAGGCATTTAGGATCATCTTCACAGCTGCACTATCCCATTCTCGGACAGACGAGAAATAAATCATTTCCTTACATCATTATTTTATCAATTTCATGCCACGGTATTAACTCTTGATTATAACAAAGAGAGAGAGAGAGAGATATCTGGTGCTAGAGAATAAGTAGTCATAGTTCTTGGTATTTGAGTGCATAGTATCCAAATAGATCTTCATGATTTTAAATAATTGTAATAATGTCTCCTCTTTCCCAAAGAAATATCGAATAGTAAATTACGAGAAAAGTCATTCGCCCAACGGGTGCAAAATTTAGATAAATGCATAATATTGATACTCTAATGTCAATAAATATAAATTTAGAATTTCAAATGGAGCTTCTTTCTTCTCCTAAAGCAATTTTCAAAACGACTTGGCAATTTCGTCAATCTTTTAGATACATTTCATGATTCCACTTCACATACAAGTTTACGTATGTAAATAAATATAACAAGAAATGAATACAAGAATCTAAAATAACCCCTTGGAAATTGTTTTAACTAGATGTTAGTTCTATACATAAAAATCAAGCATATAGTCCTATTATATGATCTTCACTTGATACCGCGCTTCTCGTTTATAACTGTAAAATGTAACTAAATACATATTACATGACACTATCTACTTATTTTTCACGCAGACTAACTTACTTGACACTTAAGATAAATATATATTTATTACGTTATACTTAATTTTCCTTAATAACAATCTTATTTATTTTTTATAACTGAAAACCCTAATATGTACAATATAAACTTTAATTTATTGTCGGTTTGCAAATAAATAGATAATCCCTTCCCTCACAGTCAATGCTTACTCGAATTTCGCTTGTCAGTTGTTGTATTTGTGGTCCAATCGTTCTCCAAATTCGATGGACTATTCACTTCGCGCTATTGGATAAAATGATAACACTTTACCTCCTTCTATTACTATTATATGATTAGAGCGGTATTGTTATGATACTCTGCTAAAGTAAAGTTTACTCAAGACAAATCAATTAAGCCGATGATTTCTTAATACAACCTATGATCACTTTATTCCAATCAGATACTTAAGTACTGCCTTCTGAAATATCTATTAAATATTCAACAATATGTTGCTTGGGAACTAATACACAAACTCGTTATACCAAGATCAGCATTCTCATACATCTTCAAATAATAGTGTTTCATTCCTATAATTCTCAAGATAAATCCAAGATTCTGATTATTAAATATATATCTGCTATTTCTGCTTAACCATTGCAATTCTCAAATCAGCTTCTCCTCAAACGTATTCCATTTGCAAATGACCACTAAAACAAATCGACATCTTAAATTCAGGAACAATAATCATGATTCTCCTTTGCTTAACTCGGCGTATTGACAGTTCAGAATCTTTAGACCTGATCTTTTGAATAATCCCTTTAATGTTCATTTTCCTAAGAATCACTAACGATCATGAAGCAAATGCTTCGAAACATAAACAAAATACTTAACTGTGTTTGCTGGGTAAAGAATGGAACAAGAAGAATTAATATAAAGACTGATTGCTGAAAAATGTTTAAACAACAGAAAGAAAAATAAATAAACTGTTGTTATTGTTGATCCAATTCCTGTTTTACGTGCGTCGTAAAACTTTGGTAAACTTCATTTTCATATGGGCCAGTCTATTATGTGCGACGTATTTCTTCTTTATAAATATACATGAATAGTTTCCAAGTAGGTATTTGTTATTATTGAATGTAATTCTACCATCCATATTACAGATAAAGTCTCTGAAATTTCAAAGATGAATCAACTAATGTGAACTGTAGTTGGTGTGTGAAAGACGTGTGTAGTTGCTTTGCATTTTGAGTAATTACAAAATTTTTAAGCAACACATCTACTTGGTTATTGTATCTTCATCATCGGTCAGAAGCTCCCATATGTGTAATAGTACATGTTTAGGTTATATTTGATTCAGTTCAGATATCAAACCTATCCTAATCTAACCAGATTGTGAATACCGACCACGATGATTATCTGATATTGTTTTGGAAACGAAACCTATACTACTTCAGCTCAAACAATCTGATGCTAAAACAGGAAACATCGATCCAGATATTAGGAGATTCGAGTTGTTTTGCAAAGTAAACAACATTCCAGAAGATAAACGTGCATATGTACTTCTATCAGTTGTGGGCACGCATACTTATGAATTACAACACGATGCTTAGTTTTCGCTTGTTAATCAACAGAAGTGATACTATCAAACCACAGGAAAGTTAGGTGCACTATTCAGTAAAGTATACGTCCCGGATAGAATAGGTATAGTTGATGTAAGTTGATTTGGTATACTATACTATTCAATACTATACTATTCAGGTGCAATAGTCTAAACACCGAGAAACTATAAATTCATAAGAATAACTTTCAATGCATAACAGGATCGAAACTATATACCACTGAATTCGCAGAGAAGGGGGAAGTTTTTTATAAAATAATTTATTCCTTTGGTTTTCTAAGTATTTACGGACGTAGGCAAGTTGAGTGGTTTGCTATTACTGCAACAGATAATTTACAAAAATATTGGCATGCAAAGATACTGGATCGCAGAAGAATCAAGTGTCAATTCATCTCTTGGCTACCTGACACAAGAATCTAAAGTTGTCTGGTCAACTTTCATTGTTGGGTTGACCATGATGCTGATAGGATGGACAAAATTGGATATCTGGCATCATAGTAAGTGTATCAAGTTACTTTCCTAATATTGGAAGAGAATATATCCCAATCTTTAGCAGGGAAGGATTAAACATTATGTACCCTGAATGGAAAAGCGGTGCTACAGACAAGGTTACTTTTGCTACGAAGGGAGATAGTTTTGCCAATAGGCTAGAGTATTCATTTTTGTCGGAGAGAATATATAAACTAGAAGAACAGAAGACGGAATATAAATCAATTTGTGATAGAAGTATGTCTGAAAGAGACTTTTGAATAGCTTGTGTAAAAGATTGTTCGAGGTGCTAGAAACATTTAAACAATCATTATTACCTACGTATTTACCGAGGAACGAAACAAAATCAACTGGAGTAAATGAGCAATTCGTGTAGATGAAGGATGTGATTGGTCTGGTTCTGACAGACAAAGTAGAAGCACTGAAATCCACAGAAACATAACCAACACAGAAACATTAGAAGTTTTTACATCTCTCCTTGTGTCCGAACGCAACTTTTACTACTAGCGAAGAAGTACTGGCGTACTTGAAAGAGAAAGATAAGTCTGGTACTGTGACTTGAAATACAGATTATGGTGAGGTAAACAGTAATAGTTTTACAGAGAAGTATAGCTCTGGATCCGGACATATTGTGTGGATCTGAAAGTGGAAGTTTCATGATGACACAAAACTCAGAGGGGAGTTTTCGAATTATTAAAGTAAGAAAAAGAACATGAGAAAGCAGACTGCGTGTGACCTCAATGCTTTCACCCGTGATAAGGAGGGAAAGATGCGGCAGGTGATAATAGAACTGAGTTACGAACATGTAACGCATAAATCAGCTTTTCTGGACAAAATATGTTTCATAATAGCTCTTATATGGAGAACTCAGGAAAAGCTGGCTAAAAACATACAGATTAGATTACCAATTTATAGGTAGAGATTGTAGTTTGACTTTCTCTTTCTTGATAATGGAGAGTGTAGTGCTGGATATAAAACAACACGAAAAGAATGACTACATAATGGAGACTATGATTAAACAACAGAAAGGAAAGGAAATAAACTTTTGCTATTGCAGGCTCAATTTCTGTTTTATGTGCCTCGTGCTGTGTTTTCTTTACGAACGTACATAAAGTTGCCAAGTATATGTGATAATTAAACGTAATTCTCAAATGCATATTACAAACTAAGTTTGAGATTTTATAATGAACCAAATATTACGAAGTATAGTTGTTGGTATGTGAAATACGGGTGTTGTTGTTTTGCATTTCGAGTAATTACAAAATTTTTAACAACGCTTCTACCTGGTTATTTTTATGTGCACTATCTTCATTATCGATAAAACCTGCCGTATGTATCATATTATACGTTGAGGTTAGATTCGATTTAGTTCAGATATCAACTTATCCTAATCTAATCAGATTGCGCACAATGGTCACGCTGCAGTGTTATGTGTGTGTTTAGTGCTACATAAAAATTATTTTAGTAATATAAACACTTTTTTTACTTAATTTTGATGTTATATATACAGTATATACAACTTACGTTTAAATGTTCTATCAAAAAAAAAAGTGTCCCGTTCTTTTCATTTAGCACGTTCAAAATACAGGGGCTATTTTGTTAAGCATTTCTGTAGATATGTTTTACAAGCATATAATACCGATATCACAAAATGGAAAATCAACTAATAATTTATTTGACTAAAATTCTCCCCCTTTCTCGCTAATTCACTGGTATATAGTTAGACCCTGGTATGATCGAAAGTTAATTCTTATAAATCTATATAAATTTGTTTCTCAGTGTTTACACTATTACAGTCTCTTAGTTAAATGTACTATACGAAGGTATACCACAACCCTTCATATGACAACCCAGAAATTTATTTCATAAACATACACTAATTACTTCACGCACACGTTTTCCTTTCTTTTGCAGAATACGTCCGTTATCAATAAATATATTGTTTATTAAAGAGCAAATATCTATTGAAGATCGTATATTCGTGTACGAAATGAGAGTCAAATGTATCTAAACTGTTAAATCGTTTTTCTTATACAATAATTTCCTTACAATACAATAATTACAATAAATCGTTGTCCTTATATCCAAATTCTTGTCAAGAATTACAGAAAATATACCAAATATATTAATTTTAAATTTTATGACTAGGTAAAGCATGGTGTTACTACATTATAAAGTAATTTTACAATTACCTGAGTAAAATCTTGAAATTCAGCTTTTCACGTTGAACATTGCAGAAAAGATAAAAATAACACGGAACAACTTATATTAACTGAAAATGTTAAGAATTTTGGTTTTGGTACACTCAAAATTCCACGTTGGTTTTTGCTGAAGGTTAGGTCGAATTTTTAGTTCGTGTATTGAAGATTTTCTTAAATAAAATTAAATTTAAATTTGGTCTGGGTCTTTTAAGAAAAGTAATGATTTCTCTCATAAACAATTTGAACGAGAGGACATTACATCTAATTGCTCTTCTTGCACACTAAATTAACATTTTAAATATATTTGCAGAATATTCCCTTTAACAGGTGATGAAACAAATTCTATGAATGAATTTCTTAAATATAAATGTTGAGACCAATCTAATGAAACTCATCAACCTCGGACAAGGTACTTTAATCTTACTTCTTAACGAACAACAGAAGTCATTCACTTCTATATCAGGTATTAAAATGGTCAGGTGTATTAAAGGTAAATAATTATAACAGGAATGTAAGGTAACACAAGAGGAGAAACCACTGACAATTTTTACATAGATATTAATAAAGAAAGGTGTACAACCATTACCTGTAATGCTACATAGTAGCCTTAACGTCGGAGCATCACCAGAATACTGGTTTATCATCCCCTTATTGGCAGCTTGAGGCACTGGTATTGTCAATGTTATCGGTTTATGGAATTTGCGACGACGAGGTTCTACCGTAACTATCGGAGAAACCGCAACACGGTTACCCAATAACTTCGCTACTAGTTCGGTTGCTATGGGCTGGGCCTGTAAAATACACACAAAAAGAATATTTTTTAGCATTGTTTCTGTTATAACAAATAAAGCATATACTTGAAGCATATTTCATTTGTTTATTTTTAACTTCAACAATGTACAAACGTGACTAAATATGCTGGATGTATATTGATACAAAGTTACAAACACTGTTTCAATTACTAAGCTCACATTTAATAGAAGCAACTTAACCCTAGAATAGCCTCAATCGATTTATATCCTGAGCAGCTGTAGGAGGTCTTTCTCCAGTGAACGCGTAACTTCCCTATCATATGTGAATGTCTGGCCCAAGAACAATCGACGTGAGGCAGATGTCCACATCAAACCTACTAAACAGCATGAAGTATCTCAATTTCAATCACTCCCATCTGGAGAACCCGCATCTGCTCCTTTGACGATCTACTTTAAAATTATTTCAGTACCCTCACCTCCTCAGGTGGATATCCTAGTCGTATCATCCGTAAACAATTGGACCGTCCAAGGAATCACCTAAATACAATCGGCCTTTCCGCAAAACTTTCTCTGGTCCAATCTTTTCACTCGGTACCACCTTAGACTTCAGCTACTCCAAAAAGATCCTCACACTGACGCATCCCATACTCACTGCGTCAAGTGAGATTGAATGAGCTTTCCTCTCATGCTCCAAAATAATATATCGCAGACCCCCACCCAATCACAACACGATCCTGAGCATAACTGGATCCATTCAGCCCTTCCCCTAGAACTGGCAAGTGGAATAAGCCCCGCTGAAGAATATATCCTATTTTTGATTTCGGTCTGACCTTCGAACATCGCGTCACTTACAAGACGTGCTCTTTCTAACATTCCGGCAGCTCTACATCTTCCAACGTCATTTGCCTCTTACTCTGTAACCTATGTTCCGCCTATCACATTGGAGAAACCCTAACACCTCTGCTACCACATCTGTTAGTGACTTTTAAGGTCATGACATGATCAATTATTTTCATTAGCAACTGATGCGAGCTGGCAACAATGATTGCGATCAGCTGTTTGGTCCATCGAGTTCTACGTAAACGTATAGATTTTTTGATAGAGGTCACTGGTTTGATCATTGGTTTTTAGGTGGACAAACTTGTGTACATTGTCAAGAGTTTTACTGCTTTATTGTTACAATGGTTGGATGCAGGAATACATAGTGAGATTAATTACGGTACACAAGTACTAAGGATCTACTACTGAATGGATTACTTCAGTACAGCTAAGTATGTGTCAGTGTATTGCTATATATGTTTTGTAAATATTATGCATGCTTGTTAATAATTCGAATTGTCACCTTGACGCAATTGAACCTACATCACAAGCTGTAATTACTACATCAGATGCGATGTTACACTACTAAACCTTTTGGGTTTAAAGGAATTGAGAACATATCATTTCTGGTTATATGTGTAATAGTTGTTACGTTTCCAGGATGGGCTTTAGGTACTACCCCTTGTGGTAAATGTTCCTGATAAGTACGGTACTACATTTCTTGTGTTACTTAATCTCATACAGTATATTGCAATAAGGAATATTACAGCATAAATGGCACAGTCCGGACTTGCGTCAAGGGTCAATGTGCAGACAGCCTTCGAAAAATTTGATCCTGAAACTATGGATTTTACTGTGTACCTGGAACAATACGAATCTTATTGTGAGATGTGGTCTATTCCGGATGAGAAGCGTGTTTTGGCGTTTATTTCACTAACTGACCATGAACAGTTTCGTTTGTTGCGAGATTTATTTGCACCTAATGTTGTGGAGGAGCAATCTTTTCACGCAATTTCAGAGGTTTCACTAATTGAGACAGACACCAGTTCAGTCTGCAAAAGATTTTGTTATGGTGTTACGTAAGCAGGCAGCTAAATGCAATTTCGGTGATGCTGTTGATGACTCAATTAGAGATCAGATTGTAACTGGGATACAGGATGAAAACACACGTAAACGTTTACTAGACAATCCTAAGTTGACGTTACAAAAAGCGATCGATACGATTAGTATAGAGGAACAGGTGGAACGTGATTCCTAATGTTTCCAGCCTACAAAATACAGTAAACCGGAGTTTTTCAGTATTCGGGATTCTTAGAGATCGTACAGTAAGAAAGTGGATTACGACCAAAAATCTGTGCATGGGAATACAAAGGCTTGTTTTCGGTACGGCCGTCCGTTTTCTACCCAATATAATTGCCCAGCTATTGGTTCATCTTGCAATTACTGTTCACAAAAAATCACTGGGCGGTAGTTTGTTTATCGAAACAGCTGCATCTTCCGGAAGGTAGAAAACTTAATGCAAGTACAGCTGATAACCAAAAGCACGACTTACCTGAAATGACATTAGTTTTTGTGGACGATTGTTTGCTTACCCAAGATGTAGCATCTAATAATGTACATGACGGCATTTGGTTAAACTTACAGGTCGCTGGGAAAGAGGTTTGCCTGCTTGGTCAATACAGGTATCCAACTTAATCTTATCACTCTCTCAGATTTGGCTAATTTTGGCATGTTGTCCCGACTTCAACTTAACCTATCAAAAATACCGGTGTTAAATGGATCTTACTTGGATTATACTGGTACTGTCGAATTGGAGGTTACTATTATGGATAAGATTTACAGTATGATCTTTCACGTAGTATCTTGTGATTTCAAATACTTGATGTTAGGAAGGTCTGGGTTAACGAAAGCTTTTCCGAATTGGTCGATAGTCTTTACTAACGAACTGTTGATTCTGCTACTGAGGTAGATACTACTGAATTCGGACCTAGACAGTCGTCTGCTAGTCAAGGTATTGAGCATAACACTTATCAGAATATACAGCGGTTAGTTGCACGATATGCATTAGGTTTGGTAAGAACTGATGATGAGAAATGCACGGATTAATAGAATGTTGTACAGGGTTTACTTAAAAACATGGAATCAGAATTTATTACTTTATCTCAGCAAGAAGTTACTTAGAAATCGGAGAATGATAATTTAAAGTCTGATTCGGCTGTAAGTCAACAAGGTAAAGGAATAGTTTTAAACAGTTCCGGTATGGGAACTGTTCCAGTGACTAAACAGTCACAGGTTACTTCTACACAAACTAATAGCGCTATTAATACTAAAATAATGTCAACTGCTACACAGAATAGTTCTAATGAATCAATTCAGGTATCTGCGACTAATTCTGTTCAATCTGATTCGTTACACACTGTAAAATCCGATCTCGAAAAAATAAAAACAAAGAAAATAAATTATCTGATCCACCGGAAAAGACAAAAGTAGTGTTAATGTCTGACTCTGTTTTACGTACACGGGTATCGGAGAAAGGATATGGTCAAAAGTTGTTACGACCAGATTTCAATAAACAGAAAAGTAACCTACAATCTTTTATTGCTACAGGTAAACTGGAAGATGCGAATAAGCTTTTAAAACTGCTATGATTGAAGTTCGTCCATTTTTTGCTTACATCTTACTGGATATAATTTTTTTTCTACATGCTACAATTATTGGAACTGAATTGATCTACGTTCAGTTTTATTGCTTTGATGTTATTTTCTATTTATCCATGAAACCGGAACTAATCTTCTTTTTTAACTGCATGAACCTTATTTTAGCGAATTACTAATGCAATGTTTTTTCTTCAAGTGCTTTATTATGATTTTGTATTACAGATTTGTGTGTGTTAAATAACGAAGTTTAGTTACAGAGGAATTACGATCAGTTTTGTGCTACAATTGATAATTACATACGAAAACGATTATTTGCATCATTAATCATGGAATTCTTTGCATGTATTACTTTGTAATTTAGCCTACGGTTGAACTTTGGGACTGCTCATACTGATACAATGTTATTGCTTTATGTGTGATGCTAAATGTATGCTATGATCAATACTTTTGAAAATATTAGGAAGTATTATTCTTTGTTGCAAGGAACTACTATGGACAAGAACTTATGACGATTTTTTTTCCTTTCATACTATCAACTTTATCAGCAGAGGAGATTTATTACCACTACTTTTGTACCCTTTTTACATTATTGCAGGTATGCGGTAGGTGCAAAAATTCTGCTGTTTTTCTATTTATTACGTGCATGTGTTCTATTCTCTTTTTAGTGATTGCTGTCGCAGCCCCAGCTTCTCTTTTTTTCACTGAAGGGAGGGTGAATGCTACGACATCTGTTAGTGACTTTTAAGGTCATGACTTGATCAAATATTTTCACTAGCTACTGATGCGAGCTGACAACAATGATTTCGATCAGCTGTTTGATCATTGGTTTTTAGGTGGACAAACTTGTGTACATTGTCAAGAGTTTTACTGCTTTATTGTTACAATGGATGGATGCAGGAATACATAGTGAGATTAATTACGGTACACAAGTGCTAAGGATCTACTAATGAATGGATTACTTCAGTACAGCTAAGTATGTGTCAGTGTATTGTTATATATGTTTTGTAAATACTGTGAATGCTTGTTAATAATTCGAATTGTCACCTTGACGCAATTGAACCTACATCACAAGCTGTAATTACTACATCAGATGCGACGTTACACTACTAAACCTTTTGGGTTTAAAGGAATTGAGAGCGTATCATTTCTGGTTATATGTGTAACAGCTGTTACGTTTCCAGGATGTGCTTTAGATACTGCCCCTTGTGGAAAATATTCCTGATAAGTACGGTACAATATTTCTTACGTTACTTAATCTCAGATAATAGATTATATTGAATTTTACAGCAACCTCTAACTATCCGCATCAACAAACACAGTTACTCCTCAAAAGCACAACTTCCTTATCTGCCCATACCTGAACACATTTCGCACCACGGCCGCACCTTTGACGAAATCTTCCATTTGATATATCCTGAAAATTCTTAATCCTCCAGTTAGAAAGAGAAGGGAGCAAACATATCTCTATCCTCTCCGCCAACCATAAACCCGGCCTTAAATGCATGTTTAAACCCTGCAGCGTAGTTCTTCTTCCTCTTCTTATTCTTTAGTGTTTCCTTCTTCCATTCCCTCCTTCCTTCCGTCTTCATTTTTATTTTTGTCTTCATTTTCTTTATTTTACTTTTCCTTATTCTCAATTTTATTTCATTATTATTATTATTATCCCCTTTCCCGCTGATTTTTTACCCTCTCATTCCTTTAGTTAGCCTTTTATCGACTCCTGGTAAGCTCCACACTTCCTTCGCCAGTTGGTATTTTATTCGACCTTTTTAGTTATTTTCCGCCTTCATAACCTGGCCACTTGTTACCTGGTGTCAGCTGACAACATGGTTGCTCCCAAACACCAGCCATCCGTGTTTGTGGAGTTCACCTACGCATATCTTTGTATTCAGATATGTAAATACCCTTTCTCTGCCTTATTTTAGCGTCTTATAGCGTCTAATATTGTACACAAGAATAATTCGGAATTTCCTACGGGACTCTTAAATAAATGTTTTAAGTAAACTACTAGAAAACAATGAAAACAAAATTACAATAAATACATATAATGCTGGTCAAATATAAAACTTCACGTTAAAAATAAATAATCATAACATAATAGCTCTAAAGCTGTACAAGGACTCTTAAACGCCTGTGAATAAAACTCTTCATACGTCTCGCTTTGAATGTAATATTTTTCAATTCGATTTACGAGATTTAAACTAGAATTGGAAGTGTCAAGAGAATTTAGTCCTACATAAACTACTTCAATGAAGATTAATACAAAAACAAGACTGAATAATTAGTTACGAATAAATATTTATTCCTTTGAAAAGGTTTTAGGAAAAATAAAGACCATTGAAAGAAAGTAAGCAAGTAAAGAAGGAATAATAGAAGTAAATTACTGACATTTAAGACTCATTGGAAGTGGCTTTTCCCATCTTTTTCGTTTTACATCAATTATTCCAAATTCAGTGCGGGTGAACAAAATTTAACTTTCACGGACCAAAGTTCGTTTCGTACATCGGTAATGAGTACAATTAGTTATAAAGAAATTTTAATAGTCATCTCAGGATTGTCTGCACGCAATCTCATCTCTACATGTAGTAGGTACAAGGGTGCGAATTGGAGGTCAACCGGTCATCAGATGCCAACAATTACAAACCCAAGTTACTATCTTTAAGAAGATACAAGATATAGTCTTTAGGCATTAAGGGCTCAGGCCGGTTCAATAGTGAACAAGAAAGAAAATGAAAAAATCAGCACGGATTGAAATAGTTATGAACTTTATTCTCTGAAAGTTTGAACTCTCTAGGCTTGAATTTGTAGCAATATCGTCCAACGCAAAAAAAAAAAAAAAAAAAACGGAGGTACTGCTGCAATCTAACTTTAGAGATCGTTACTTCAAACTAACCTTAAGCTCGTCTCGAGTCTGCAGAATAACGCAACTCCCGTCTACACAAAATATTGTTCTTGCACGTTTTTGGTGGGGCACGAAACACTTTTGAAAAAGTCGAACAGGACGACCAGTACGAACAAGTTCGAAATCTACCTTCCAATAGCATATTCTTAAATAGAGCCACTACATTCAAAGATAATAAAATGAGTTCAGGAAAACAGTAAGTAAAATTACTTGATCTCTTTAAAATTTTGGTTCAATTACTTTCTTTTCTTTGTATCAGAATAAAAAATATAACTTGATAAAGATAATTAATGATTATTCGCCCTTCTTTCAAAAATATATGACCAAAGTGTTAAAAATTAATTTTAAATTAACATTTCTGATATATTCCTCTCAAATGAAGAGTGAGTTCATGTGTTTTCAATAAAGATAATTACAGAAAAAGTACTACAACGACATTTATACTAAACAAAACTCCATAGCTCTACAGCCCAAATCGGATCTTAGCATACCAAACAACTTTCATTCAATTGAATGTTTTGTGGTAAGTGCATAAGAGTCAAATTGCTGCTTTTCCTGGCTTTCGTAACCGGAGTTCGCTACTTCTTTATTTAAGTTGTATCTCAAAGATCAACAGAGTATTCAACTTTATAAAATTGGCCGCTGTAGAATAGTTGATGACAGTAATGTGGAACAGAACGAATATGCACGTTTCCGAGTTGCAAATGTACAACCTAATTGCCAGTTTTTCAGGTAATTGTAATTATTGCCTGTACAATTAACGGAATTTTATCAACCGATATCAACCTATTTAGCAACCGAAAAAGCACTACACTACACCTCACGAAAGAAATTAACATAAGAAATAGATCAGTCTCTAATCGGGAATCGAACTCGGCACCACTCGCTTTTCAACTCAATACTAATGTGCTATATTACAATGGGCGAGCTTCAGCCAATGGTTGCTTTCCAATTTCTTATGAACTAATGTAACAAAGAAAAACTGGAAATACTTCCATTTTAAAGAATTTTCAATTTTCAAGGAATATAGTGCTAGTACTGTACACATACACTACAACCTCGTCTATCCGGAACTCGGGTTTAATCGGAAGGATTTTCGAAGAAAAAAAAATCGTCAGTTTCAAAATGCCTCTAGATCGTATACAAGTAAGTGCGTCTAATTAATTCTCCGTTATGTAAATGTGCAGTGTTGTACTGTATTTGACATCGAGTTATTGAAGTAAATTTTGTCTTTTGTAAATTAAACCATTTTGTTACTGTATTTCTGTACATGCAAGTGCTTGTAACACAAACAAATCGTAAATCTGGTTTATCCGAAATAAGTCCGGTCCCAATCCCATCCAACCCGGATAAACAAGGTTTTAGTGTAAGTGAGTATCTAAATAAAAATAAGTGCGAGATAAGAAAGCAGAACAAGAACACACATGAGTTGTTTTTTTTTTTTTTTTTTTTTTAATTTTAAGAAAGCTCCAAAATATTTGAAGGGACGGTGGGAAGAATGATGAAACTCAGTCTGAACACATTTTCCAATATGCGTACAAATGCACGGGAGTTTCATCGTTCTTTCACCTTAGGCGATATTTTTAACTGCATTTTTTGGTTAATTCTTAGCGTTCTTTCTTCTTTACTGTCTGCCCCACTGTACCTACACCTTGTGAACTAGCAGATAGCACCATTAGTTCGAAACCGACCTAAAATGGAGTTTCATTGCCCCCCCCCCCC
>JAGDQP010001073.1:0-22729 GCA_022664845.1 Lepisma saccharinum
TTGTGGTTGCAACGGTTATTGTCGTTGACTTCGGGAAACGCTGGGGAGGGAGGGGAGACGTGTTCAAGCCTGCTCATGCCACTGGACGAATGCCTGGATGGGACTTTCCGTAGAGGCAGTGACCTCTCTATATATCCTAACTTCTTCATAGAAATAGCGAAGTGAAAGACTTGACGGCCTGTCGCCTTAGGACGCTGTATGTCAGAAATTAATAACTTGAGTAAGTTCCGAACTCCCAACTTTATCTCTGCAATAATGTATATACAATTTTCTCTACAATCGCGGTCTCTACTACACGTAGTAGTGCTGTTACCGCCCATAAAATTTATTTTATCTTATCCAGCGGCGTAATGCTAAATATTTAGGTCGGTATACGCTTCTCTCGTTGGAACGAAACTTCTCGCTTACTTTACCATATACAGGTTGTCCGGAAAGTCCTGCACCAAACTGAAACCACTTATAGGGGTGGGGCTGGGGATCAATTTGAAATAGAAAACCCGTGTCCGGAACCCAACCGTTACGCCTCTGCGAGCAATTGAAATTTCTAGGAAAGGTGGCAACGACGCTCAATTAGAAGCAATGGGTGCGGCGTCTGGACCCCTGTGTGGTTCTAACACCACGGATGCCACTCAATTTCCGTAGCTCCCTGGATGTCATGTTTCCGGACAGACGGATTGGGAGAGGAGGACCTGTTCCCTGTACTCCTCGTTTCCCTGATTTTACCTCACCAATTTCTTCTTATTGGGATACATGTAGGGGCCAGTGTTCATTGAGACGGAACTCGAAAGTGACGAAGAATTGGTAGCCAGAATAGCAGTAAGTAGGTGTAAGCCAATAATTATAGAACATCCGTGCGGGTTGCATTCTTTCAGGATACAGTATATCCAGGGCAAATGACACTATCTTATTCGCATATTTGTTTATCTACAGTATATATCCTTATTGATTTACGTCATATGGTATACATTTACTGGTATTTTTGGCTACAACTTACGAGTATTGCAGATATTGTAATGTAATTATATTTTTGTTCCTATTTCCCAATTACCAAGCAATTTGGATGTGTAATACATCAATTGGCATTGGTGATCGACAATCATTTGCAATAGTACATGCATTAATCTGTATTTTTTCTGATTTAATGTAATTACAATTTGTTTCCTGTATCACACAACTGTATTCGATTGGCTGCAAGATCATTATGTAACGAGGACGCATTATAAGGTCCAGCTTTTCTAATACTTTTTAATTCAATTTAATGACGATAAGTACATATAATGTATTGCACTCACGGCTTTAGTGAGTTGATACTACATGTTACAATGTGCTTTCGTTTATTACCTAAACATTTTTTGTTAATTTTATAGAATTTTGAAACCAAGGGAAAGGAAACAAAAAGGAACATTGTATCGTTCATTTCTCTTTCTTTATGTGAAGGATAAATAGACATTTAAACTGAGTGATGAGGAAAGAACTCCTTCTAGTTGCATTCATAAGAACCTTAATACGACTCTGAACGCAACCTTTTGCAGAGAGGAGACTCGGGGCGGAAATTACAAGGAGAAGCATTTATGTCCTTTATTTATTCTTGTTTTTTTATTCATATTGTAATACAGTAGTCTGGCGAGCATTTTCCGTTTATATGGAGGAAACAACGCGTAGAAAAACAGTCATATGAGCATGTACTCAGTGCGGGGTGGGTGTGTAATGCAAGACCATCACAATGCTCTATTAAAATTACATGAAGATATAACACAAAAGCGGAAGATGGTGACTGACTGTAGAATGAAGCACTCCGCGGTGGGTTGACATGTGAAATATACAAGGTGATGAGTGTCTATAGAGAGGAAATAGGTAGTTCCATTAATTAAAAGAGCGAGAAAAAAATTGTGCATGACAATATTGTCAAGATCAGTGGAAGTTGAGTTTTGAAGAACACAGCTGGAAATGCCATGTACTAGAATCCAGCTGGCAATACAAACACGGTATTGAGATGAAGGTGAGATAAATGATGTAGTTTAGTGAACGAGTTGTAATGACAAAGCATGAAACCTGAATCCTGTTGGACCTCTTTGTAAAATAGGTATAATGAATATGTATAATTGAGGAAAAGGAAAAGAGCAGTTGTGAGAGCAGGATTTGAGTGATCGTGTGTGTGACCAGAGTATCAAATCACCCAGCTAGAAATGGAATGAAATACTATGTACGAACCGTGTTTGTATGGAGATGTGGGTGAGACAAATGAAGTAGTTCAGTGAACGAGCTGTAATTACACAGCAGGGAAGCTGAATCGTGAATTGTTGGTGGCTTTCGCTATGGTAATTTGATTGATGTTTCTGAAAATCTCAGCCATGAAGAAAATTGGGAATTATTACCCTCTATTCAACAAGCAGACCAAGAAGAAATGCAGAGATATGTTAACTTGCCCGCGTCGTCTTTGGTCCGAAAAGCAACTCATAGAAATGAATGTAGCCCAGGGAGTGGGGGAAAGAAAGACAGAAATAAATAAATAAATAGCCCTTGAATACTATAAGACCTCGCTTAACAAGCTACGATTATTAAACTGTTATTCAGCTCTCCAGGCAGTTATTACAATCGAAAAAGCAAACGTGTCGAAGAAAATAAGCCACATTGAAATTGTAAGGAAATGATATTTGATTTAAAAAGACTGCCTTAAGGGCAAGCCCATTGTGAATGGTGGCTGGGGAGGCAGATAGGAAAACTAAATGGGGAAAACCACCTGCTGAAGACAGAATATACCTTTAAAAGAACGTTCAATGCTAACTGTTGCTTTAAGAATCGGTAGAAGGAGATGGAAAAAGAACGATTTGATGTACTAAAATGTTACCAACGCACGAAACCTTGTAGAAAGTAGTCATTTGATTGTAAATGTGATACCCCAGATCGTTGGTGCGGCTACTTACCGCAGAGTAACTACTCGGTGGAGAGAACATGTATGCAACTTTTTTAAGATATGTGTGTGTACATGAGAATTTGTCATACCAATATCAATTGATTACTATATGATGTTTACAAAACCATGGATCGTTGAGGATATAGGTTGCTGAAATTCGGTAAATCGGATGGCGATCCACTCTTTAACATGTACGGTCATATATAATTTTAGTGTAGAAATAGTTAGAATTATACTGTGTCGTCATTATAGCTTAATTACGTTTAGATTGGAAGGGAGTTATAATTACCATATTGTTTACTATGCATGGACTGGCCGAGAGAACAGAGGGAACAGTATTGAAATAACGCGAAACGGGAGGTTAAGCGCTCCTCAACAAACCCCGAGTAACTGGAGTTTGTCGAATGATCGAGACAGAACTCAATTTATTGGTAACAAGTCCGGTGAGACGATGAGGATCCTTTTAAACACGGGTCAGATTGAACACTACAGCCAAAGAATAGAGTTGTACGATACCAATATTGATTTGTAGCTAATTTTCCGTCTGTGAGGCATGACTACAAGTAGCTTGTACACTATTCAATAGGAAAGTAGGACACAAACAGTGCACAACGAAAACCGTAAAATGACAGCTGCCTGTTAGGACGATGCGGAGTGGAAACATAACTTATTTGGTGCCCCTGCTACGCGGTTTCCAGATTATAATAATAAAAATACAATTAATAATAATAAAGTTATAATAATAATAATAATAATAATAATACCGACCACACGAAGAAGAAGACGAAGAAAAAGAAGAAGAAGAATACCCTAATGCTAGCGTATTAAACCTTAGGATGTGGGCAATTTGTTCCAGTCGATGAGTTAATGACGCCATGACGCCTCACTTTAGCCATAGATCGAACACCAGAGAGGCTTTGGTGGTGCACCGCAGCCATAGTATTGAAAACATGTCATGTAGGAAAGTCATAAAGAATATTGGAGGGAAATGCATCAACTCTTTAAATATAATGCTTACTTGGCAGTTAGATAATGAAGAAAGGATCCTTCTTGGACTGAATTGCAATTGAATGTGTATATAGGTACTAGGATCAGGTAGTCTGAATACGACACAAATTCCCCATATAGAATATGTATCAACGGTGGTTACGCGTAGAAGTAATTCTGTAGATTAATAAATATACAGACAATAGACTGTTTACTAAATACACATTTGTTTGCTATATTTGACAAACACTTGATGCAACAGCTAAATACGGGGTTGTTGTAGACCATTTAGCACACAGACGGAAACGGATTACACAAACCAACAGGGCAACTATTCTTGTACAAAATATAAGTTGTAACATGTAACTGCCATATTGCCAGTCGATGACTGTAGCGAGTGTCATTGCGTCAATATAACTACTATAATCACATGTTAGGCAACGCATGTACTCTGTTTGGCGACACCATATTTAAGTGAATAAATACTACACTAATAGGGTACAGAGTAGTAAAAGAATGGCAATGACAGCCAGGGGTAACCAACGTAGTACCATATTAGATGCCCACTGGGATTCAGTTATCAAATAAGCCAGTTGTTTGTGGTAAATACCATATTATGTCTACTATACAGGAATAATAGTAGTTTACAACGACATCTGTGGATGAAATTGGCTAAGAACACACAAGGAATAATTATACTAATTAAGCAAACTCATTGGTCGTTGAGTTGTCGAGATCTACTTAGGTCAATTGTCTTGCTTTGATTGTATTGGTTAAGTAACTCACAATTGAAATGAAACAACACACGCCTATTGCCTACCAGTTCCTATAAAGAGGCCTCATCAACAGGCACCGAATCCAGTGCCAAGCACGATGGCAGTTTGTGAACGATCCAGGTTGGAAGTGAGTGGGAATTGTATTTTGTACGCTATAGAGAGATGGACCCCATTTGCTGTTGCATGCTGTCAATGCTACCTAGCTGTTCCTTTAGAATCCAAATGTCATGATTGTATCAACCTTTCGATGGACGAACTGAAAGACGAAATTTGTAGACGTTGGCCTATTCCGGAACATGTGATAAACTTTGAAATATACATAGATATGCATCCAGATCAAAACATTCCAATAGGGAAGTTTATGAAAACTTATTACGAGATAATGGCAGATGACGACTTCTTAGAAGAAATATACTTTACCTTATGAAGAAAGGACTTTGTACACGGTGCTTCACATTTAACGTTGGAGCAGGATTAAAATTAAATAGCAAAGATTGTAACTAAACAAGTAGTTTATTGTGAAATTATCATATACAATTTTTAGTTTTATTATTACATGGAGCTCTACAGATGATTATAACGATTTACAAGACAATGTATATATACAGTTAAGTAGTACAATATAGTGTAATTACAAATAAGGTTGATAAGAAAAGGTACACGGATACAAAATAATGTTGTATAACTTTCAGAATACAAGGTTAGCCAATTCATATAAACAAACTATTACAAAATAATGTAGGATATAACACTCAGAATCCAGTTTTCTCGTTTTATATACACAAATCGCTATTTAAGAAAGGTATCTCACTATTTGGATACCGTTGAGTCGTTTTATATATACAAACTGATACAACTAAAGCAGCCTAACCATCAGGTGACATGTGTGGCGTATCATATACACAGATTACTACAAGGTAAGGTGTCTAACCACCAGGATACGGTTTTAGTCGTTGTATATACACTATATAGATTGCGTTACACAGATTGATAAACACAAGGTTGTCTAACCTGTAGGATATTTAGTCTCTTATCTGTAAAGCAATAGTAACAACCAGAAATGTACAAGATTGCAGTTAAACAAAAGTTAATGACTTGCAATGAACAACCACATACCTCAGGTGCTCCAACAATAGTAAATGTATGTTAAAAAGACACCTGGACATAATAAATATATAACACAAATCATGTTTTTTAATTTCTATTTGTTTGGTTAACTACGAAACCCATATGGAAAATTCATATAATGTGCCGTATCAACTCAATTTAATTTCCGTCGCTTGTGTTGTACAATAGTATGTCTTTTTGTTCTTGGTTTACACACGACATGATAGTCTGGTTTTCGATTGATATGATTACGAGTAAAGAATTGTTTGCTTTTATACTTTCCCCTTACCAAACTATACATACGTTCCTTAAGTGTTCCATGATTCAGGGTAATACCTCGAATTTTAATTACATGTTCAAGGGTACCTGTAGCTATTTCCTTTAGCTCGTAAGAGTAGTGTTTAGGCACTGCACCAGCGAATATAAGCATTTCCCAGCCTGGAGGCAGTTCATCTTTCAACTTACCGAGGTAATCACCTAGAGGTAGCAAGGGTGGTTCACCACAATGTCTAACATATTTAATACTATCAGTATCGCAATACAGAAGACGTGCTATACCGACAGTACTCATAGCCTGATACAGAAGTAGATGCTTCCCAGCATGAAATAAACGCGGCTATAACGCCATTGCTAAATGCATAGAAAGTGTTCTGATTATCCAAATCACGATATGTAACAAGAAGTTTACTAAGAATTAGATCAAGATGCTGGATTTCCAAGTGGGAAGAATAGACAATCTCATTAAATTATTGTGTTGTAGTGACAACCTTTGATTGCGGAATGTCACACCTCTGACCCCACTTCCCGAACAAGGAGTTTAAATATATTTTGGAAATGAATCGGAATCCCTCATTCTTGTCAATATTATCATAATCGAAATGGATTCCCTCATGATTGATCCAAATAATCTCCACTATACTATTGCCTATCATCCTCACTGCGACAATTTTCGGGAAATCCAGGAGCTCCATGTTTCATATTGAGAAACTATTTACATACGACCGAGATAATTCCACTGACATTTTCGTTTCCCAGATTTCGTACGTCTGAAGAACAATATAACCTTCTTCTAATGCAGTATGAAGCTCCGAAGTACAAAAACAGCTTTAATGGCACATTGTTCGTCTGTATTGGTACAATCACTTGTATGTAAAGTCTCCATGCACGTTTTACAAAGACCTAATAATAGTCTGTCATGAGCATTATATGGTAGAATGGGAGTGGCCAAATCCGTTGGAGGTAACACCTTGCAAAAGACAATACCGTGAACTTGCCTTTGATTAGGCATGTTCGTCCTTTTATGTATGTTTACGGGTCGAACCAGAAGTGATATGGTAGACATAATCCACGGATATAAAGAAATATAGTCCAGATAGTCTATTGTTTCCGTTTCAGAGCATTCGTAAAGGCCTGGAAGCACTTAGTACACCCTCCTTTAAAGGCATGTTTAGAATGTAATAGTTCTTCAATATGCGAATAATGATCGGGAAGAAAAGCTTTAATTTCCTGAGATGTTTTCACCTGCTTGTGCCACTGACATTCCCATATTGATACAACGTTCACCTTGCATCTATTTTGTAAAAACTATTCCCTTGCCATGATTTCGACATATCGAGTATTTAGACTACGCCCAAAAGGTTGGTCACGGAGTTGAGATATACAATGGTGTCCGTAATAGTAACACCCATAATGTACGAGTATTTTTTATCAAAGCCATCCAATTTGAAATGTTTAAATTGGACCTCACCACTCCGTTCATAGCTTTGCAGCTTAACATTACGTATATATTCCCTGTAGCGAAGCCACAGTTTAGCTTGCCTGCTTCGATTTGTCCCGTGATGATGTTCCAACGGGGGAATAATTGGGATGGTATTGTCTTTGAGATGACATGAACGAAAACAAAGCATCGCACCTGCAGCTATGTTGGAGGTATGTAGGAAATAATGAAGCCCACGTTTTTGACTTTCGATAAGATTAGAAAACCTAATGAGTGCCAAAGTTAGGATACAAACGTCATTTTGATAGTATTGTAACAGTTCGTGCTGGAAATCAAATGTCTTTTTACACCTGACACAATCCTTGTGCCATATAGTAATGGCCTCTGCATCCTTGTCGAATTTGCTGCCAATTTCGTAATAGTCCAGTTTTGGATATAAACCTAAATCATTTTGATTACGCGGGGTATTGAAAAGATGTGGAAAATCAACTATCTTGAGAGATTCTGCCAAGCCTAGCGCTTGTGGTAGGTAAATTAATCGAACCCCCATAAACTGGTACGTGTCTCTGAATACAATATTATTTATCGATAGTTGCATTATTTTATGTCCACCAGTAATTACTTCGGGTACTAATTTCTGATGCTCGAAGATTTCATGTGCAACAAATAAATTGTAGAATCCATGAGCATTATGTGCCAGATCTACCACTTTGGTAAGCTTGAGGCCCTGTTGTAACACATGAGTAATAAATGGACTCATACTATGAAATATAAAGTCCCGAATAACATCCCCATTACCACAAACTTTGCATCTATAGCTATCTTCGTGATTGTCTTTGCACTGATAGAAACGGTGCGTTACACAGATTAAATTAGGTAGTAATTCATGTTCGCCCCTATCGTTTGCATCCAATCACATAGTCTCGATATCGAACACAATGTATAGGAAATTCTTTACCCGTTTAGGATGCTCTGGTTTCACGTAACAGATATGGGTCTCATCTACATAACTGCACACCATTTACAGAAATGTTCACCACATACATGTTTTGACTTTCTATTACGCCAATCAGGTTTTACACCACACTGAATACACAACTGAACATAATCAAATACAGATTTACGCTTCGCTTTTGTTTCATGACTGTCAAAACACACCTGGTTTACAAACGAACAATTGCACTTGACGTTTGTTTCATCATTACTTTCTGTATCAGGATGATATGTCCCGCATTGACTACAAATATACGGACATGGATGTAACCTGCGTTCCGTATAGTGATTGAGACAATAATCACAATAGCCTCTACCTCCTAAAAACAAGCGATACCATCTATGACATCGTAATGGTTATTTTCAAACCGCATAAACATTTTCTTTGCCGTGGGGCCGACATGCATGTTCTCATACTGGCGTGTTTTGGAAACACGGCCATACACAATAATTTTTAATAATTATTTCCAAAGTACTTTTGAAACTTGTCTACGTCCTCTAATGTACCTCCATTGTTACTACATACATCTACCTCAGCATAATAACACAATTTAGCGGCATTAACATGCCAGTTTTCAGGATGGGCCTTCATCTATGCATTACTTTGTGCTATTGCTAATGCACGGGCAAGACAATTTGGAACATCTTCTACGGAAATAATGCGGTTCTGCAGAAAGTATGCTAATCAGATACCTATCATTACCAAGTCCACCCTGCTCTGGACAGGGGTCTGTAATATCAACCCTAATAGTGATATTGTCACCTAATAGGAATTCCTCTTTTGAGTTTAGTAAAAAAAAGGTAAAGCTATCCCCTTGCGATACGCACACTACGTGAACGGCACATGGGGGATATGGAGGTAGCGCACTACATTTTCTTGACCTACGGTACGAAGTGAGGTGGAGTAGTCAGTCCCACGCTCGACCACCTTTACCTTCCGAAGGTGCAAAGGAATACTCTGGTACTCAATTTGATAGGAGGCTGAATGCACCGCACAAGGCCAGGCAAGGGAAACACTGTGAGAAAACTCTCCAGTGTCCTGGCTGGGATTTGAACCCGGGCCTCCCGATTCGTAGTCAGATGCATTACCGCCTGAATCACGGCGACTCATAGTTTGAGTTTAGTACATTTTCTATTTTCCGTAACATATTTTCCGAAGTAAGATGTCCACGAAGTTGAAATGAAATGCACATTGGCTTTCCTACAGTACACTTGGAACTCTGGATACTAAATACTACTTTGGATGCTAGGTCCACATTCCTGAGTAAATTGTCCATGGTAAAATGAAACAGTTTAGTCACAAGCTCCTCGGGATCACGAATAGTTGTTACTACTGGCTTAATTGTTATTTCGTGACCCTGCAGAGGGAAATTAGAATAATGTTTTGGTTTTTCAGATATTATTTCAAATTCTGGTCCGCGCCCAGCACCATACATCTTACACAGATCATGATTCTTCATCCATTGTTCCACGTCAATATCCTTAACACTATTATGGGCATGGCCACACATGTGGTCATCGATACTATCGGTATCCACATCGCTATACACACCATCACTATCCTGTTCCATGCACACATCACCATTAGAACAAGGTTCCAAAACAAAGAAATCAACGGCTTCCTTTGGAAATAATCCATCATAATCGGATACCAACTCACGAAAATGCCAGATCTTTACTTTCCACACTTCTGAAGAATCCGTAATACCCTAAATCAAGTATATCCTGAGCACTTGCGCAAATTGTAACACAGCCTCTTCGTCGTTCCAAAAGTAGTATAAGAGATAATGCAGTAACATGTCGGGATTGGTTTCCTCAGGGTGGAATCCTACCATTTTGTAGTATCACAACACGCAACACGCAAGAACAGCTTCGGGAATGTCTTGCGTAGCAAGCAGAATATCGATTGAATTTTCCATTACTGTAATTTCACGCGAACGTTAAAACAATCATAGACAAATTGTACTGTTTATACACACTGGCAAAGCAGATCGTTCTACTTTAAGACGTACGTACGAACAGAGCTCACGAAGCCATGGCCGACAGATATATCACAAGAGCACGTACCATTTTTTATAATTTCTAATCTCTTCTTCAGGATTGTCTTAACACAGCCACAATCCTCGATCCTTCCGCGTCCTATTTATTACACTTTCTAGAACGAGTAAAATGATCATTTCCATACAACATGTCAAACAAAATATAAAAATAAGGGCTTGAGAGATACATTATTCAGTTTTGCTAAATTTGAGTAATATTTATAGTGACCAATCATCCCGGAGCTTAAGAGTTTGTCCCAGGAATCCTACCAATTCGGTCGGGAAGCTTGAATATTCCAGTTTTTAAACACATCTTTGGTATTCTCGACATTATTTTTTTAAATCTGAACACATACTGTATATTTTGAAGAAAATTCACTGTTCACGGAAATTGAAGTAGACGTGATTGCCACATTTGCAAGTATAATTATAAATCTAACGTTCGTACTATTTTTCGATAAAACCGAAATTATAAAATATTTTTTCTAAATTTCTACACACCCCTTGACTTAGTGTCTCGCATTTAAACTAAGAAAATATGGCCACTGGCCATAATATTATTATATAATAGTGTGAACAATGTATTTGCAGTGCTAAAGAGACATTGTATGGACAACCTGAAGTATTTATTGGAAATGCCCTATCTAGTTACTCTTATTTAATATTTTTCAATGCAATTTGTCATATTTTCACAATTCTGAGGGATGGCGTACCTCGGTTACCATTATTTAGGGAAATTGATAGAAAAGATAGCGATCTGATAAGTTGTAAATTAATTAAATAGATAAATGAAATTTCCAGTTTAATATTGTATTTCAGTTATCAAGACTTGTTAACAATCAATATATGCAATGCTGTTCCATGTAGAATATTATTAAAATTTAACATAAATGAATTTATTTATCTTTCCAAAACTCAATTTCGCATCACCTTTATTTAGAACTGTGTAAAGACAATAATTTTTCCCTTGTAAGAAGAGCGTTGTTCGAATGGACTACACTACTTGAACCAGTGCACACTTTTGGGGTCGAGTGGGTAGTGCAGCCTGCACCTCAACTGTTCGGGTAGCCGGCGCGAGTGAAAGTAGTATAAGCTGCACTTTCTACCCCTGCTCGTGAATGAGTGTAGAATGAGTGCAGACAATTGACAGCAGTGCGGCGTTCTAAGCGTATGTGTGAGAGGCAGGATTGCAGCTGGCGTTACTTACTAGCAGAAGGAAACAAGCGTTCGGGTAAAAGCTGCACGAGACTGCACAAATAGACACTGTGGAAGTACTCGGATGGCCAGCAACGAGTGTACCACGAAGATATGCGGCTCCTCGGAAGTGATAGTGTGGGAGTACGAACAGACGTGTGATACACATACATACACTACACGACCATCCATTTACACATTAATTTACATTACACACATATACATTACTTCTTTCTTACATTTATACATTTTCCTTCTGCACAATTTCCCTCTCCCTCACTCTACCTTCCGAACTTTTGCCCCATATCCGTCCTAACTCTACCGGATTTGACGTTTTACCCAGACCAGACCTTTTTAACACTTCTTACCCGATCTTGACATTTTAATTATTATATTGTTCGCTTATTCCGGGGAACACGCTAACTCCGGTTGCGAAAAGACTTTATTTAGTACTCTCACTTCTTATACACTTGATTACTAATTAACACAATTATACTTGTATTGACTGGAAATAAAAATGCATTTATCGGTTTCTTTGTGCAGAGGAGTCAAGAAGAAGAAGAAGAAGAAAAGACACTGTGAGGTCACATCCTCTCAAACAGTTCTGTACTACTTTACACTTTCAGTGCAGAGAGCAGACCCACCCGAACAAACCTAAGGTATAAACGTCCTAATGACCGACGATTGTTGTGGTCTAGAGACGCTCCTCCATGTTCCCATTTTTAGTAATATCCTTGGGTTACGCACATGGAGGAATTAGATAGAAGGAGACGCCCAAGCTGCCAAATTTTGAAGCTGAAAATGGCCGCCCGTCAATCGTCCAGTGCGGCCATCCGCCATCTTGCGTATGGAAGAATACCACGAATTCCCTATTGTTTTATGTACACCATACAGATAATATTTATATGAAATCTATATCATATGTTATGATACTTACATTTATTTTTTATGCAACATTTTAATTAGCTCCAGATGCGGTTGAATGAAAAAATCTAGGAGAATAAACACTGCACAATGAAAAATATTGACATATGTAGCCGTTAAATGCGTAAGACCCCTGGCCACATAGGTAGATGTGCTCATTAAGGAATTCTTCTGCGAACACGGCCGACACAGCTTTATGAGTTCAAAATCCGTTCAGGGCGTGGATGTTCCTCTTTTTTCTTCACTTCTGATCCAGAGGAAGGTAATGACAATTCACCCTTGGTTCACCTTGTCCAGCGGTCTTCCCAGTTCTTTTAAATTTTCCTTCATTTATTACTTGCATTATCCTCACTATTCGTAGGTTTAACTTGTATACATATCATTAAAAAATTCTAAACCAGAAAGAAATGCTTACACTGTAACTTAGATAAATTAGTTATTATTTCTAGATTAAATTCCGTAGAGGGGTAAAATAATAGGTAAATTTTTTGGAATTCGTTAATATTGAAAAATTTAAGCATTGCCGTCTCGAATTAATGGAGAATAAAGCAGAAAGACCAGTGAAGAGGGAACTCTACGGTAGCAGAAGGGCGGGAATTAGAATGTGTCTGATAAGGCAATAGCAAGATGCAATCCATGAGACATAATCTGGCTTTAATTAACCCACCTTCGCTTACTCAGCATTATTTTGTAAACATACTAACATAAAAGATACATATGTTTATAACAGTGCTTCTAAGATTCAGAAAGCGTAAAGTGTTCATTTCGAAAAGTTTTGTTACAATTTATTCTCTCATTCACCTGGTTTATGACATGCGGAGCTACATGGTGACCGTACCAGTAATGGACCAGTCGCCAGTGGTTGACTAAGGGAGACAAACAATAATAATAGTTTCTATTGGATATAGTAGTAAACACAGTGCGTTTTATACTTCCATAAGGTTTAATAGTGTAGTCTCCAAATGCTGTGCAATCAGGAAATACAGTACTCCAAAATCAAATAAAAAATGTAAAGGGCATCTGGAAGAGAGCAGAGCGCACAATAAGAGGACAGAAGATATCCGTGCATATCAAGTAGAAGGTACAGTGAAATAATTAATTATTGTATTCCTTAGTTGTTCCTTGAATCAAATAATCCTACAGTAAATAGAATCAATGATCTACACTGCAACAATCGTAGTTCGCAATTGGCTACTACAACTGGTCAACTACTGGTGCAACTACACCTTCAGCAATATATTTGTCTGTTGTGTTAAATGAAATAAATGTGAGCTACTTTTTCTTTGATTTATTCTGCATGGTCTTAGGGTTTGTTTCGTATATTTTTTCTATTATATAAACGTCAGTTCTTGCTTCGAGTTGAAATTTCCCTTATTTGGTCAAACATTGAAACGGCCACCCTATAAATCACATTATTGAATTGTAATCACATTTAATTTACACCTGAAGGTTTGGTATTATGGTTAAAGAATACAAACATACACAGATAATTTGTCAGTGCTTATAAAATATTGTATAGATCAACATAAAGAGTAAACAAAACTTCCAGTGAACATCGAACGCTGCGTAACGAAAAACAATTCCCCAAAGTGCATGAAATATAATGAATACTACTGACATTTCCTTTAGTCAGTTTTCTTGTAATTATTTAAAACCTATGAGAAAAATACAACAGCAATCATTCTCTTTAAATTCTCGAATTAACATATTGACGGCATAATGAAAAGCATAGAAAAGCACTTTTAATTGTCTCCATGCCATCAATTTATATCAACATTTTATATTTCGACAAAAGTTTTCTCGATCACTCACCTGTGAAACGTGACATTGAGACCTTTTTTATTGTATCTGTTGATACATCCGAAAGCGGCACAACTCAATACCATTTTCAAACTCCCATAAAAGCACCAAGAGTGATCTGGTTATTTGCATGTCTGTGAATGCAATACTTCAATTTTCTTCCATACGCAATATGGCGGACCGCGATACATACAGCCGGGAAGGCGGCCATTTTCGGCTTCAATTTATTTTCGAAGTAGGGGTACGCTTGGGCGTCTCCTTCTATCTTATTCCTCCAAGGTTACGCATGGGTGATATACTATGATCTAGTATACAGTTCCTTAGTAATCGTTATTTTTCCATCTAAAAGAACCGTTACGGAATTCAAGCTCCTGTAATGGTTACCTGTAACGGTTACAGGCAATATTAATCATCATCATGAGTTCCACGAGAAGACTGCAGCTCCCAATAATGATCCAAGGGATACGTCTTCAAATATTTATTACTCTCCACGTAATGCACTGTATGGGTTTACACCCTGAAGATATTTAGTCTGCTTATTTGAATGTGAGGATAGAGAAGCTGAATTTTTGCAGAAAAGTAAGATTTTTTTATGAACATTGGCAACGTTATTCGACTGACAACGTTTACTATAAGATTCTGTTTCAGGTGACAGACGAAGATTCACAAACTATATCTAACATCTTAAGTATTTAGAGCTTTCCAATAATGTATCACTCCAGATAGCATAATAAACTTGTAGTTAGTTTTAGATTGTAAGTTACCAAATCTTCGATAAATTTGCCAGAAGCTTTGCACGCCAAGCTTTCTACAAACCTTTCAGGTCAAACTTGCTACAAATCTTATATTTTAAAAAGTTGGTAGACCAACATCGAGCATGTGATGACGAAAAATGATTTCGATTGTCTGCAGTGGGGTTCGAAGCCAGAATCTTCAGAGTTGTTTGTCGTCCGTCACTCCACGATTCTTCTTGTGAATGAAGTACATTTTACTTGTCCTTTTATGTTACAAAGACAGTTTATGAAAGAAAGGGATGAATGTAGGCTTAAATTCGAAACTGGGAAAGCTTATTGATCCTGTGTTAGAGCTATGAAGAAGGTTGATTTTTCACAAGCGAGTTACCTCAGAAGAGTCATAATGATGTGTACTTTACTGTTTGCGTCGATGCCATTTCTCAAACAAACTGACAGCCAATTTCCCAGGTAGTATGCTACTTTAAACCGAGTTTCGACTAGCCTCGAGTTTTCCTTATAGTGGTAATCTGTTATTTTCCTGTTGGATTACTAACTCGAACGCAGTGGTACCACATTTAACACAATTTTTTAAATTGTACGCGTTACCTGAAAATTATTTAAACAATTCAAGTTATATAATTATTCTTTTATTTCATTATATGCAATACAAAGACTGATCACAATGTATGTACATCATTATGATTCTCTGAGCAGGCTCGCATGTGAAAAAAAAACGAAGCAGGCTTCGTAGCTCTTAAACGGGATCAATAATCTTTCCCAGTTTCGAATTTCAGCCTACATGAATGCTTTTATTTTAGAAACTGTCTTCGTAGCATAAAATGACTAGTAAAATAAAAGACAGGAGTGGTGCGATAGAGTAGTGAATAGAGTGAAGGACTACAAACAAATCTGAAGTTTCTAGCTTTGAGCCCCAATCCAGACAATAGAAATATTTTTTTCCGCCAGAGGCTTGATGTTTAAGTAGACAAATTTGTAAGAAGTTTGAAGTGCAAAGTTTGTATCAAATTTGTCGCTTGTCAATTAGCAAGTTTGCTGCAAGAGTGTAGCAAGTTTGCAGTCTTACAATGCCAAACTTTGTGCAAACTTGCTATACCAAAGCCTTGAGTCACCTTAGAAAATTGATCGTTAGATTAGTCATCTGTGGTGCGCCAACATTTTACATGTTATAAGCTAATGGAAGTCTCATTTGGATACGTAAAATGATTTGAGAGTTATTTGTGTGTTGCCGAATGTTTGGGACATCCGGTACAATATTTGTTTAGTAAAATCAGGTTTTAGTTAGGGTTACTAAATATCAATTGCAACTAAAACATTATAAATTTCAGAATGTCATACATTTTTAGAAACCATGCATTTAATCAGTGGCGGTTCTAGAGTATAAAACTGGGGGGGGGGGGGGCAGCTCTCAACGTTGAATATTATATATATAAAGTGTTTCTATTTCCAATGCATTTTTCAGTACAAGCTCTTCTCAGACAATGACCCAACAAATGTTTGTTTGTGTGGGTGGGTGTGATACAAATTAGTCATTTTCAGTCATTTTTTTTTAAATTGCATATTAATTCTCCTTAGGTATATCTATGAAGGAAAGATGTACGTTTAAAATCTTTTTCAGTGTAAGAAAACAGTAATTATTTGAATCAAACAAGCGAACATTTTAATATTTTTCATCAGTGCATGGAATTTATGGAATTTACAGAGGGAAACTTACAGTTAACTGCCAAATTTACACTGGATAAAATGATTTGATTGGATTTTACACTACATAAAACGGCATTAAGAGTCCCTTCCTCTACACACACACTCTTAAAAGTCTATAAATACCACACTGGATATATTGTATAATTTAACACCAATTTAGACCTAAATAAGATCATTAAAAAAAAAACAGCAACAAAGATTTCTACTTTTTATTTGTAGGTCGGACTAGAATTTCCTATATTATTTTATAGTAAGAAGTAAGTCGGACAACGATTAGCGTTCTTTCGTTTTTGGTACAAGCTACTTGGTATAATTTCGAAATAACATCGCATTGCCTATAAGCAATCAATTAAATTTTTAGATGATGTGGTCTTCCCTTTGTTACAACGTGAAGACTTCTAAAAGGTTTTAAAAACAGAAAATACTGTGTTACATAAACAAAAATCAATAAAATAACTACTTGAAACTTGTTCTAAGAAATTAAAAAATCGTTTAAAGCTCGACAAAATGCAGTTTCTAACATACACTGTGACTCCTTCCCCCACCCCACGTTTATAGAAGAAGCTTATTATGGTACACTTAATTTCATGTTCAAGAATCGATAAAATTAAACTTCTTGCAAAATAAATATTAATTATACAAAATATTTCAA
Source organism: Lepisma saccharinum (assembly GCA_022664845.1). NCBI lineage: Eukaryota > Metazoa > Arthropoda > Insecta > Zygentoma > Lepismatidae > Lepisma > Lepisma saccharinum. Next base: position 17,560 of record JAGDQP010001073.1, read on the forward strand.
GACAATTGGGGATATTAGTTTATCTTCACTGCAAAAAACTGAGAGGGCTCAGACCCCCCCCCCCCCTCCGGCCTCGGCCTAGAACCGCCTCTGCATTTAATACTGAATTGTATAAAGGTATGTATTTCAAAAGATCTCCTTTAGATAAGCAGTTTCATGTTCATACGTACTAAAAATAAAAACTGAACGGAGAAAGTGTTAATTGCAAACTTGACGTACTTAACTTTTATTGTTATTTGATCTATAATCTGGCTCTGTTCCGAGATGTACAAAAAAAGTAATAAGAGTTTCCAAAACATAAAAACGGCTCGTTATGTAAGAAAGTCTCTTTTAAAATTCTCTGCATACGCGAAGTAAAATTAGGCTGACGCCATTTCCTTTCACTCTGGCTGTAGTTATACATACTTTCCACGAGAAAGAAAGGTGATTTATGAAATTAAATCCAAGCACTGCTTTTATGACCCATTCTCTCCACTTTGATGTTCAAAATTATTCGAAGATGTATTTTTCTCATTCGCTCAACAAACTAGTCTTCGTGTTTCTTATTTATTTATGTGTGTTTTAATATTGAATTACTGTTCCTCAAGTAGAAGCTTCTTGGTTAACAGTTCTTCAACCTTAATCTTTCTTTAACTAAATTACAACTACGAAGTATTTCGTAGGGAAGAACATGTGAAATATACAACAGCGGAGGTTTCTTCTGAAAAACTATACAGCTGAGTGGCTCGCGGATCTTCGTTAGTCTGCGCAGCCCTCTGAAGTAGTCGGCGAACCAAATTACATATTGAAAGATTGAATCGCCATTTGTTAAAAGTAGTCACATTTTTTTTCGGAATTCGTTTTTCTGCTGAAATGGATTCTTTTAGGATAGACGCACCGATCTATTATAAAAGAATGCATATGCGTATCCCGCATGCAGGAATTACACAGCCTTAAAAAATGCGTTATATGTTAAAAGGTCGTAAGTCCAAGACATCAGTCCTTTTAACAAACAACACAAAGAAGTGCAAATCTGTTATGTTGCTCACACTGCGATAATTAAAAAACAACAACATATAATTAAATTCAGTGTTGTGGAAGTGGATCAGGACTTCGTACCTATTCATAACTTCAAAGATTGCTGGCAAAAGTATTATAAGAAACATCCCGTGTCCATGCAAAATGCAAATTCGAATAGAGGTAAGGTGATTTTTTTCTATCACAAATTTATATCACTTCGTTTATGAAGAAAAATATCCAGGAGTTGTTACTGCGTTGCCATTCATCAATGAACTCACGACTCACACCTTCGTCTTGCGACACGATTCACGTTCACATGTGGAACTTTCTAATGCAAGCCTATCCGGCAGGCAAAGTAATTCTCAAAATGCAAAACGTTGTTGATATCATGAAGACACTTCCCTATATTGAAGAAACTTGTAAGGAATTTTATGCACAGTTTGAACACTGGCGCCAAGACTGATGGGAAAGACTGAAAAAAAACCCTTAATATGAAAATAATTATGCCTACTTTTTAGAAGCAAATGGTTTATTTTTCACTAAATAATTAAAAATATTTTCCTTCTCAAAACAGTTATTTGTTAAAAGGGCGCATGTAAGACTTTAAATTGTTTCCGCAGCAGTTAATTTAAATTAAATTTTAAAAGAAACACTTCAGTATTGTAAGTTGGGTACAAAACTTAAATTCCCGAGTAACACAAAAGCAATGATTTTGATGAGTTAAAAAGAAAATAGTTCTTTTTGTACCTCCTGTAAAATTTACTTTTTTGGACAAACTCCATTTTAAGAAATAGCGATTCAATGGTGTTTATTCGTTTATTCACGTAACGTACACAAATGCAACTATTTATTTTTATTGCCAGCAGGATAATATCTTCACTGGCCATACTTTTAGATGTTCTTCAATTACTTGTTGATCTTTTCACTTTTGTGGAATTTAAAATCTATGTAGGGCCTAAATCAACCCTTAAATGAATAGGTGCGATCCATCGGACCCAAAGACCTGCAACTTCTTTTAGATGTTCTTTGCAATAAGCAATATAAATTCAATTTCCCTTGACTTTTTCTGTCAATATGTCATTTTATATGCGATGAGTGGATTTTTGAATGTATTTGGAATACTTTCTGTTAAAGTATATTTTTTTTCTTCTTAAACGGATCTCAAACTTTCTGCTTATCTTACTTTCGATCACCTTCTAATGCTTTGTTTTGGGGTATATCATCTGATAAAATTTATTTGTTAGCTATACCAGGTGTATGCATAAGTAGTTTCCGGTTTACCTAAGAGATGGCGCCAGCGAGAAGTACGCAGCGTATTCATTTGACACATACGTCATTTTGTTCGTCTGACATTAAACTATAAACACACACAAGTTGAGTCCGCCAAACACTAGCGTCTTTGTTTTATCGTTCAGTGATCATGTCGAAGTTTGTGCCTGAAAAAGAACATTTGCGGCACGCATTGCTTTTCTTATTTAATCAAAAGAAAAAGGCTGTTGAAAGTCATCGTGTGCTGGTAGAAACATATGGTGAACACGCTCCATCGAGTAGAACATGTGAGATATGGTTTCGACAGTTTAAAAGTGGTGATTTCAATGTGAAAGACAGTGCGCGCTCTGGTAGACCACAAAAGTGCGAAAACGAGCAATTGCAGGTGTTATTGGAGGATGACCCAACTCAAACTCAACAACAATTGGCAAAAGCATTAAATGTGTCACAAGAAACAATTAGCAAACTTTTACAAGCAATGGGGAAGATCAATAAACTGGGTAAATGGGTCCCACACGATTTGAATGAACGTCAAATGGAAAATCGCAAAGTCACTTGTGAAATGCTGGTTCAACGCCACTAAAGAAAATCCTTTTTGTATCGAATTGTGACGGGTGACGAAAAATGGATTTATTTTGAAAACCCGAAGCGGAAAAATTCGTGGCTTTCACCTGGCGAAGCCGGTCCTTCAACACCAAGGCCAAATCGCTTCGGCAAGAAGACAATGCTTTGTGTCTGGTGGGACCAGAGCGGTATTGTGTATTATGAACTCTTGAAGCCCGGTGAAACCGTTAATGCACAACGCTATCGCCAACACATGATTAATTTAAATCACGCATTGATCTAAAGACGACCGGAATGGGCCCGAAGACATGGTAAAGTGATTGTGTTACACGAGAATGCGCCGTCTCACACAGCAAAACCAGTGGAAGACACCTTGAGATCGCTTGGATGGGACATCCTTCAACACCCGCCGTACTCCCCAGACCTGGCGCCATCTGACTATCACCTCTTCGCATCAATGGGGCACGCGCTCGCAGAGCAGCACTTCAGCAATTTCGAAGACGTTGGAAAATGGCTCGACGAATGGTTTGCCGCAAAAGACAAGCAGTTTTTTTGGCATGGTATGCATCAATTACCTGAAAGATGGGCGAAATTTGTAGAAGCTGATGGCCAATATTTTGAATAAAAGAAAATTAATTTCCCTTGAAAATTACGTGTTTTCTTTACCACAAAAACCGGCAAAAACTTATTCATACACCTGGTACTTAAGCTTAATGGATAGTTGTTTCACGATAAACAATAATTATTTCAAGATACAGAAAGTAATATTATACATATATCTCAGATGCAGATCATCCTCACATAGTGTAATTGGTTTCTCTCTTGAACTAGAAATGTATGCTCTTGTTTCAGTTTTTCAATAGAGTATAGTATAATTGTTCAATAAATTCATTGACACTGGAAGAGTTTACAGTTACCTGAGAGCTAGAAGCTTCAAAATAAATTTGTACGTAAATTATTATCATCCTATGGAGAAAAATATTCTGCAGCTAATAACAACTGTTTGAAACAGTCGCCTAAAATATAACCATGGACAATTATTTTCCTAGCGTTTCCTTGTTTGAGAAAATACTGAAAGAAAACGTAATTGCTGTAGGAACATTCTACATAGTAAAAATGTTTTTTTTTTTTTAAAAAAAAGCAATTAAAAAATATAATTTTTTAGACTATTTGTACTAAAAAGTAAAAAATATTTTTTATGTATGACTAAAAGGAAAAGCATGGAGCGCTCTCTCATATACATTCACTTTATAAATTCTTAAATTGGCACGCCCAATGATTTTCTTTTTAGTCATGTATAAACAGGTTTTTAATTTTTTAGTACGAATTGTTTAAGAAAACTATGTTTTTAATTTTTTTAATGATTTTTTCGAGTTATTTATGCGTTCTGATACCTTTTCTCAAGCTGATATTTTGTCATCCAAATCCTAATGTGTTCTGCAACCAGTCAAAAAGAACATCATTGCAGTCTAGTATTTATTTTAGGATAAAATGGTCCGTATTAACAAATATTAAAATATACTTTTAAAATATATAAATATATAAAAGTAACAATGGAATATTTTATTGTCACCCAACTTACGTCGCTGTGCAAAATTTCATTATTATATGACGTCGTAAAATGAGTTAAATTTACGTTGCAAGATTTAAGGGCACGATTTACCGTTGTGAATTAAAGAAAAGCATGTAAAAAGAGAAATACCGACGAAATGTTACCAGATAAAACTAGAAACTCGACCTCTTCTACATTCGCCTTAAGGAAATACATAACTATAATTAGGTATGTACCAAAAGAAACAGAGCTCTAATAACTAACAATACTACTAATTCGACTAACAATAAGCTCAAAGCATCACGACATGCCAGTAGGTTCAGAAGGAAAAGGAGGAATTAACTAACTAACTAACTCTATGGCTTATGGAACTCGCAAGTTCATCGCCGCAGTAACAAACGTTCGCCATTGGATTCTATCCTGGGCAACATCAAGCCAGTTTTCATCACGAACACCTACTTCTCGAAGATCTCTTCTAATATTGTCCTCCCAACGATGTCTCGGTCTTCCCAATGGCCTCTTTCCATCGGGCCTTCCAACCAGGATAGAATATAATTTTCGTTTTTCCCCCATCCGAGCTACATGGCCTGCCCACCTTAGTCGTCTCGATTTCATTATTTCTACAACATCTGGTGAATCGTACAGTCCGTGGAGTTCTTCATTATGCAGTCTCCTCCACTCTCCAGTCATCTCGTCCCGTTTCGGCCCATATATCTTTCTCAAAACCTTATTTTCAAATACACGCAATTTATGTTCATCTGCTAGGGTCGTACTCCAACTTTCGCA